>JACBKR010000703.1:0-63173 GCA_014218235.1 Colocasia esculenta
GCACGCACTAAATGTGTATCAACACAACATCATAATAGGGCCCATATGTTGAACTAAATTGTATTCAATCTCAACTCTTTGTATTCAAATGGAAACTAGTACAGGACTAAGACTCAATAAAAGCAAAAGTACATTTATTTCTCACTTCCTACTACATGAATCTAACACTCAAAGCAAACTACTATAACTAGACTCATAGTTGGAACGCTCTTCACTCGGACGCATTCCCATCCTCGACTTGTTCTTCCTCTTGAACGTCATAGTCACCTAAATTGGGTAAAAGTAGGGGATGAGAAAACTAGCCCAGTAGGATTTATATCTCAATGTGCGGGCAATGATATAAGTGATTAACAATTTAGAACTAGGTAAGCACGATGAATGTCATGATATGTATGTACGAACAAAACTTATTAAAACAAGATACATGAAAACAAGCTAGATGGAGTGAACAAGATAGAACAAGATTTTGAACATGATGACAAGAAAGAACTAGCAATAGATTCCTTTGTACAAGCATGCAAGATTTCACTTGATGTCAATAGCTTTCAAGAACGCAAGATATTACTAATTGCATTAAATGCAGGATGGCCATATCACGCAAGTAAGCAAGCAAGAATGTACGAGCACGTTCAAGTAACACTAATCAGGCACGTAGACACTAATGTACATCGAGAAAAGATCCATCAAGAATGTACACCAAGACACGTGTATGTGGTATTGTATCTATCATTCAACAAGCAAGCAGGACTCCCAGCGCAGATGCAACGCCAGTAATCATTATACCCCTGGTTAACAGTATATCTATGACTCACCGTCATTAGGGCTAGATTGGAGCCCTTGGACACACGCCGTGCCCTGTCAGCATCTCATGTAAATTTTTAAATGTAGATACCCACAATCATTAATAATGGCCAATGAGAGTTTCAATAAGTAAGCAGGTGTAATGTCATGTTCATGATGAAGATGGGAACAAGTAATAAGTAATTTAACATGATTTCATGATAACAATGGTCAAGAGATAAATTCGGCAGCATAACAGTACGATTTGTACTTAGTTAAATCTTTACATTAATGGCTTTAGTCTAGATTGTCAATCACACTCACGAGAACAAGGAGAGAAAGGAAGCACGCTATCTTCAGGGAACTTCAATGGTACCACCAACTCGTCGGCCATGTGGGAATCCATGGTCAGAGGAGATTTACGGAGGCCTTGGTGAAAAGGTCGCTAGTCTACCGATTCAGAATGACCGGTAGAGAGTTTCCAATTTCCCAAGAAAGGGCTACCTAACAGTGCTAGTGTGTAGTGCGATACGCGTGTCTCAATTCACAAACCATCAGTCTCAAACTCGCAGGAAGCACTTGACAATATAATATGGAATAAAACTATGCACCTTAACTAATCATGGTTTGCAAGATTTTATGATAACCCTTATCATTTAAACATGGTAGAATCAGTAGGAAGATTAATCATAAGTAGCACGAATGGATCATAACATTTAAGGAGCACTTAGAATAGCATTCATGTAATTAAAGCTTTTAAATGGGTTAATCAATTTTAAGACATTAAATAACAATTATGTAATGATCAGACCCAAGACATGCAACTTACACAGTAATTATCACATTTAAACAGACCTCGAGTATATACGGTAAAATTTGCAAGAAAACACATGGTTTCAGGTAAAAATCCCGAGATCGCGGCATGGGCATATAAGGAAGGCGACATGGGTGTCAGCCCGGAGTCAGGTCGCGACAGGCATGTAGGAAGGCGACAGGTCAGGACCAGAAGGCGATACAGGGATGTGAGCATCGCGACGGGGATGTCAGATCGGGTAGCCTGATAGCGACGGAGCGCATGTCGCCTTGAGAAAGCGACAAGGCATATGTCGCAATCAAACCTCTGAACGCGACCTATCAGGCATTCGCGTTCACAGGGTCCGTGCCTGACTCTGGCAGAGCTAGGACAGTGCTTTGGATTGCGGACCAGTCTTTCCTTCTTTTGACACAGAGTTGTTCTAAAATAGAGAACAAATTGTATAGTGCATGAAAATAAAACAAACCAGTTTTAAAACAACCTAGACATACAAGGGTACTTCCAGTAAATCGGAATTGGACAATAAGGTTGGTTTCGATAGGTTTTGATCAAGTTGAATACAAGGTCAGACCAGTGTAACCTGAAGATGTAGTTTCATGCAGCAACCCTATTACCACGCTTATAACTCTCTAACGGATGACATTTAGACAAAACGTTCAACACAAAACCTGAAGAGAATAACTAGTAGAATAACTTTCATACATACGAAGAACAAGAAAAGCCCTAACAGTGCAAGACTTTGATAAAACACTTATAATTCAAAATCTACTCAATGAAATTCGATGAAACCAGAGGGCAATGAAATCTAACTTGATGCTCTACACATTTGGTATAGGAGATGTTAGGATTTGGCCCGAAAAACCTACCTTTTGGGTTGATGAAGTCTCGTTCTTCAGAAATCCCGTGTTCAGACCACTGTTTGTAGAACGCCTAATACTCCGTAATACTGCATGGAATTTGGGCATTCCACTTGGGTTAGGATGTAGACTCGACCCTCTTTCCATGGGTATAAGCCTTGCACGATGGGATTTAGGTTTGGCCTACCTTTGATCGGCTTCAAGAAGGTGGTTCGTGCAGGTCGTAGAAGATGAACGGGGGAAGGAGATGAGCTTGGTATGCTTGATCTCCTACTCCCCAGCCACCAAGAGCTCCTCCACATGACCCCAGCAAGTTCTAAACTCGTCCCTAGGGTTTGGGTGAAGAGTATTTAAGCATCCATGGTGTTTAAGAGTCCTATTGTAACTAGGAAAGAAGGTTTCAGGATTGGCATATTGGTTCCTATTTTTGATGATTTCTTCCCCCATTAGAGAGTCTTGCCATCAAGCAACTTCCATGGATGGGTAGGCCCAAATTTGGGTTGCTAATAGTGCATGATTGCATCCTAATTAAACCCTAATTACCCCCTTTTAATTTCAACCTATTTAGAGTTACGAATTTCCATGCATTTCTAGATTTATTTAGTTTTGGGTTTAATGTGATCCATTGGCCCAATTAAGATATTGGGTCATTAATATATAATTTTGGAGTCTCTCCAACACCTTTATTTAATTTTGGTCGCGTCGTATTTCCGTGTTAACGGTTTTCCGACTTGTTTCCTAATTCGGATAATTGGTCACCATGTGATGTTCACTTGGTTAATCGGATTTTTCATCGCACAATTCCTTCGTGGAACCCTTAAGAATAATGTGTGGGGTTGATTTCCCATTTTTACGGATTTTCCCTATATGTTTTAGCACATACGATAATGACACGTATGTTTAAATACTCCGATATTATGGAAATTATTTATTTCCATTTATTTTGAATTTTTATGTAATTAAAATTTTTGGGGTGCTACACTTTAAATTTATTACAATCTTCTGCCTCATTAGCCTTTCATGAGGAGTATCCGATAAGAGAGGTATTTCAGGCACCACTTGTTTCTCTTTCTGCCTAGCCTCTGAAACTAGAGGAGGCTGATCATTATCTGAATCTGAGGAGCGGGCTGTCTCCCCTTCTCTGACATCACCTCTATCATGAGGTAGGTCTTCATCAACAGGTATATCATCCATTGGCTCATCATGGTGAGCTGCTTCTTCTGCTTGACCTTCCCTGGATTGCTCCCCCTGAGCAGGAGCATCTTTGTCGATTAATTTCTGCTCCCTTTGAATGGGAGCATCTTCCAAATTGACACTTGATGGAGCACTGGACTGCTCCTCTTGAACTGTTGCTGCTGCCACTGATTCCTCAATGTGGCCTTTGCCACAACTTCTTCTGCATTTCACCAGTCTCTGAGGTGACTGGAGAGATGAGAACTGAATCAACTACATCTCTAAGAATGGAGGCAAAGGAGGTGGGCAGATTATCTGCTGCACCTACCACTGCTTCTTCTTCAGGTTCTTCTAGAGATTTCGAAACTGTTTGGATGAGGGGTGACCCTACAGCCTCAACTTCTGCTTGAGTTTCTGCTACTAATTCTGCTGGAAGTGAAGAAACTGCTGGCTCAATCTCCATTCTCTGCTCCACTGCTGCTTGGACTGCTTGAGGTTGCTCTGCTGCTGGTTCTGCTACTTCTTCCTGAACATCAGGAATATCCATAATGTCTCCTATGATGGCCTCTCCCTCGGCCACTGTGGTCTTAGACCAAACACCATTTATGACTGAAAAAACCCTTTCCGGAGATTCCTGGACCTAATTGATTGGCCCATTTCTCAACAACAGCTCCTGCCAGATCAATACTAAAGTGCTTGAAAACTTTGGTAAGCAGATGTGCATACGGCAAGGAAAACATTTAGCTTGGATTTAGTGTCCAAATCTGATCTCTGGCAAAAGCCATTCTTCCATCATCACTGCGGCCATGTTGATTTCCTTGTTCTGTATGGCCCAAACATCATGTCAGAATCTGCCTTTGAACAGGTGGAGAAGTGGCGCTTCTTGGAACCAAAATCTGACTACTATGAAGTGAAGGAGGCGGTTAACGCATTTAGTTGGTTATGTCCAATTTTCCATCTCTTAATCTGTATCCCGACCCTACAATGCCAAGACCCTTGACTTAGGCGTTATTCCTTTCGGATTGACCAACGCCCCTGCAGCGTTCATGGTTCTCATGAACCGGGTGTTTAGTCTGTATTTAGATAGCTTTGTTGTTGTGTTTATTGATGACGTGTTGGTCTATTCTCCAGATAAGACCACACATCGTCAGCATTTGAGGTTAGTCTTAGAGGTCCTCCGTGAGCACAAACTGTATGCAAAGTACAGCAAGTGCGAGTTCTGGTTGCGCGAGGTTCACTTTCTCGGGCATGTTATCTCCGGCGCTGGTGTAGCTGTTGATCCAGCAAAGATCCAGGCAGTTATGGATTGGGATGTTCCCAAGACTCCTTCGGAGATTCGTAGTTTCCTTGGGTTAGCTGGTTACTATCGGCGATTCATTGAGGGTTTCTCATCCATCGCCGCCCCTATGACAAAGCTGACCAGAAAGGTGAGAAGTTTGTATGTCTGAGGCATGTGAGCGCAGCTTTCAGCTATTGAAGGCTAAGCTTACTTCTGCTCCGGTATTGGTATTGCCCTGTGGTCTAGAAGGCTTTGCCATTTATACGGATGCATCTCGGATTGGTTTAGGCTGTGTGCTCAATGCACAGAGAGGGTAGTAGCTTATGCTTCTCGTCAGTTGAAGGAGCATGAGAGGACTATCCGACTCATGATTTAGAGCTAGCAGCTGTGGTTCATGCACTAAAGATCTGGAGGCACTATCTTTATGGTGTCAGATTTGAGGTGTTTACCGACCACAAGAGCTTGAGGTATCTTTTCTCCCAAAAGGAATTAAACCTGAGGCAGAGAGATGGATTGAGTTCTTGAAGGACTATGACTTCGACCTTCAGTATCATCCTGGAAAGGTGAACGTCGTAGCGGATGCTCTTAGTAGGAAGAGGTCTTCGCTCCAGCAGGATTGGAAGATGTTGGAGGATGCAGCGTGCTCTATGACCGAGTTAGAGCCATCGTTGTGTCAGGCTTTTGTAGCTCAGCTATCCCTTAGATCCTCAGTCTTGGATGAGGTGATTGAGCAGCAGAAAGCCGATCCTAGATTGTTAGAGTTAGTGGTAAGACGGGCATTGCTCGTGATGAGGACGGTGTGATTAGATTTCAGCACCGCGTTTGTGTCCCCGATGTAGTAGATGTCCGTGAGCATGTGTTAGCGGAGGCTCATAGATCGCGATTCTCTATTCTCCGGGTAACACTAAGATGTATCAAGACCTGAAGAGATCATTTTGGTGGTCCGGCATGAAGAAGGATGTTGCGGATTATGTGTCTAGATGTCTAGTATGTCAGCAGGTGAAAGTCGAGCGGCAGCAACCATCCGGCCTTATGCAGAGGATGGATATCCCCGTATGGAAGTGGGAAGCTGTCACTATGGATTTCGTATCGGGTTTGCCTCGATCTAGAAGGGGCAATGACTCGATTTGGGTAGTTGTAGATAGATTCTCGAAGACTGCTCATTTCTTACCTATGAAGAAGAAGCAGTCATTAGAGAGCTTAGCTAGATTGTATGTTAGCGGTATCGTTAGATTGCATGGTGTGCCGAAGTCGATCATTTCGGATCGAGATCCGAGATTCACTTCGAGATTGTGGAAGGGTCTTCAGGATGCGTTAGGTTCGGAGCTTAAGCTCAGTTCGGCGTTTCATCCCCAGACCGACGGACAATCCGAGAGGACTATCCAAACACTCGAGGATATGTGAGAGCGTGTGTTCTGGATTGGAAGGATGATTGGGAGCGTCATTTACCTCTTGTGGAGTTCGCATACAACAACAGCTTTCATGCTAGTATTGGAATGGCTCCATTCGAGGCGTTGTATGGTAGGCCCTGCAGATCTCCTTTATGTTGGGAGGAGACTGGTGATAGGCAGTTGATCGGACCGAGTTGGTTCAGAAAACTTCGGATAAGATTCAGCTTATCAGGAAAAGGCTTGTTGCGGCACAGGATAGGCAGAAGAGTTATGCCGACAACAGGAGAAAGGATTTGGAGTTCGAGATTGGCGATCATGTCTTCTTGAAGATATCGCCTACTCGTGGAGGTGTCAGATTTGGCAGGCATAGCAAGCTAAGCCCTAGGTTCATTGGCCCATATGAGATTCTCCGACGTTTGGGCAACGTGGCGTACGAGCTAGCTTTACCCCCAGCTTTGGCTAGCATTCACCCGGTATTCTACGTATCTATGCTCAGGAAGTATGTCCGAGATCCGTCTCATGTGATTAGTCATGAGCCAGTGGAGATCCAGCCAGATCTTTCGTATGTCGAGCAGCCAGTAGCCATTCTTGACCGGAAGGTTCAGCATCTCCGGAACAAGAGTATCGCGTCGGTGAAAGTTCTATGGCGGAACTTCTCGCGTGAGGAGGCTACGTGGGAGCTTGAGGATGCGATGAAGAAGAAGTATCCCCTTTTGTTTGAGTAGTGTCGTTCTAACTTCGAGGACGAAGTTTCTTTAGGGGGAGAGGGTAAGACCTCGAATTTTCGTCGTATTTTTCGTATTTATGTGTGTATATTGTGTTGAGTATGTATGTACGTATTTACGTGGATATTAAAATAGTATAATACGTGTACATGTGTTTATATTAAACGTAAATAATGTATGTATTGCATGATGATAGTGTGAATATAGTACCATGTACATATGCATGTATAGAAGCTTGGTATGCATGGTTTTCTGCATAAATTAGGGTTCTGGCCGAAGGCCCTATTGCGTCAATCCCCAGGCCGTTGAGGTGGTGTTAGCGTCCCCCTGGACGCCAACACCTAATTCCGGCGTCCAGCGATATGGACGTCACTTCTCTGCCTGCATGCGAGCAGAGCTGCTATCTTCTGAAACAAGTATGGCAACCATTGGGGATGTCCCCCAACGGCTCTGAGGGTGTCCCATCACCCTAGTGAGTGGGGGAAGACCCTCTTTAGGTCTGAACCGATTTGGCTCACCCCATTCTTCCCCTTCACCCTTGCAAGAGGAGAAAGGTGAGAAGAAAAACCCTAGCTCTGTGAGAAAAACCCCAGTTTGAACCCCAAAATCCGACCCTTTGAAGCTGGTTTTGGAGATCTTCTGCATCAAGGAGGGAGCTGAAGCAAAGGGGAGGCTTCCCCATCATCCCTCGGCGTGGAGATCAACCAGAAGCCCGGAGGAAGGCGATCTGGAGGTGCTTCTGCAACTTCTTGGGACTGCCCGGAGGTCTTCACCAAGCCTCTAAATCCCTTAGAAGAATTTTTGAAAGGCAAGTGACCTATCTATGGTATCCCCGTATGAGTCTAGGAGGTTTTTATAATTTTATGGAATTTCCCTCGAGTCCTAGACCCTCCATTTCACCCAATTTTCAGAGCTCGGGTCTGTGGTTCTGCACAGACCTAAGTAAACGGCAAGGTCCCTGGACGCCTGTGATGAGCTTGGCGTCCATCGACCATGCCGCTGACTCTGAGTCAGCGGCCAAAGACCGCCGTCTAGTTCTTCAGGACAGAACAGTGAGCTGTTCTGTCCCTCTTATACGTTAATTTCATTATGATTTCCGTGATGAGGATATATGGTATTCCTATAAGCTATGTATTTCATGCATTGTGGTTGTGAATGGATGTGGTGTGTTGGTGAATGTGGAAAATTGGTGTCTTTAAACTTGTGGGCATAATTTGTAGATATTCTTGCAAATTAATGTTCCATGATTAGGATTAGTTAATGTCTTGTTTCAGTCTATTCATGAAATATTGTGGGACATGTATGTATGTTCTGAATTTTTGTAATTCATGCATACTTGTGGAATTGCTAGAAAGTTCGATTCGGTAAAATGAAAGCATGAAAGAAATGGTTGTGGTAACGGATTTATAGATGTATGAATTAGGATGATGTTGTATTCTGAAATCATGCATTTGTGTTTTCTGTGCAAAATAGTAAGTGGGTAATTTCAAATGTGTTAGACCCATGTTAGTATAAGTTGTGAATAATATGCTAATTAGGTGTTTGATTTTCTGTAAATCCTATTTAGCTCAGAAAAATCTGAAAAATTGAGGGTATGATTTTGAACCTGAAAACAGCATGTGGTTAAAATTTCAGGTTATTTGGAACACAGTAAATAAAAAGTTATGTGTTTTCATGTGAATTGTGAATAATTCGTACATATGATAGTAATGTGATTTTATTTTGTTTAAACCAGCATGATTGGTGTGTTTACTACATGTTGAAACTTGAAAACTCTGTAGTACCATGTTAGGAAAACAGAGGTGTTCATGTGAGTAAGAAAGTGTGATAAAGGAAGAGTGCCAAGTGTAAAACCATGTGTAAAACGTTAAATGTGTAAAAGTGTAAACTGTGCCAATGTGATACTGCTTCCGAGAAGGCAGTGGAGCTGTATCAGGGAAAAGTCCCCCTGAGAAAGTTCATTGTGTTAAGTGACCCTAAGGGCATTAGGGGGAAATCCTGGAGGTGGACAAGTACCACTGGTTAGGGTGGAGACTTGTTCTCCCGGTCTGCGCAGTCCAAGAGTCCCATTGCATTGCCTAGATGGTGCCTATGTGTTATGTGATGTGAATGTGTCCTTCTTTGGTGGTTTGGACTATGTGTCACGGCACTAAAATATGTGTAAAGTGTAATGTGTAAAGTGTATGTGACCATGCGTAAATGTGTAAGTGACATGTGAATGTCATGTGTAAAGTGTAACCATGTGAAAGAGGAAATTGTGAAAAAGGAAAATGTGAAAATCTAGATGTGCAATGTGTTATTGAAACCATGTGAATTCAGAAAAGCATGTTATCCTTCTGTGTTTATGTGTGGCAAAGTGTTTAGAACCCATGATAGGGACAACAAATGAATATGTGTTGCAAGATGACGTGATTGATTGTTCATATGTTATGTTCTAAGCCACATTGTAGCTTCCATGTGTAGGTTTATAGTCTTTGAACCATGTGAAATCAGCAACCTAAAGTATTTTAAAAGTTATGTATGTACTCAAGAACATGTGGAATCCATGCTAACTATGTTCCCCGTTCATGTGTGTAAATTGTCCATGTTGATAACTCTCACGTTTGGTTCTTTAAGGTTAAAGTTCATAAGTGAATGGATTAGAGACCATGTGGTAGGTGAATGTTATATTTTTGAAATCTGAAAGCATGCGTTATGTATAAAATTGTAGAACCGTCATGATAGGTTGAAAACTTAAATGGACTAGCATGCTATGTGTTGCTAATTGTATGTGCATGTAGAAACCACTAGGACTTGTACGTGTATATCATGCGTATGTTACTTGCTGAGTCCTGGACTCACTCCTTGCTTCGGCGTACAGGTGTAGTTGGTGACACGACACCGTTGGAGGAGACGGTGGAGACGGACTCCGAGCGCGGAGACTAGTTACTTGGAGCTTCTTTGTGATTGTGTACTTCGTCGTATGTACTTGAACATTGTATTAGGCTTGTCATGAAAAGAATGTAATATGTGGACATTTGTATTTCTATTTCAGCAAATTAATCATGTGAATTTAGTTCCTTTTTGCAAATTGTAACTGTATGTATGTTTAATGTGGATGATGAATGATTGGAGATAGTTCTCTTTTACTTCCGCTACTCTTTTTTTATATTCGCGTGTATCTCAGCTGTTTGTATCGTTGGGTAAATGTCTCACTGTGAGGACTCTCGCTATATCGACGTGGGTCGTATGACCGTACCGTATAATGAGGGGCCGTCACACTACTAAATTGATTTCACAGGATTTTGGATACCACAGACCTAAGTCTTGAGTTCTAGCTAAATATCTGAATATTCTTTTTACAGAAATTAAATGTGATTCTCTAGGATCTGCTTGATACCTAGCACACATACATACACTAAACAAGATGCCAAGTCTACTAGCTGTCAAATAGAGTAGTGAACCTATCATACCTCTGTAGATCTTCTGATCTACTTTCTTACCATCTTTGTCACTGTCCATCCTCGTTGATGTGCTCATTGGTGTTGACAGTGGCTTGTATTTTCAAACCCAAACTTCTTCAGGAGTTCTTTTGTGTACTTCTCTTGACAGATGTGAGTTCCTTCCTTTCCTTGTTTGATTTGTAGTCAAGGAAATAATTAAGTTCTCCCATGCTCATTTCAAATTCTCTCTGCATCAACTTTTCAAAGTACTTGCAAGGGATTCATCAGTAGAACAAAAAATATGTCATCTACATAATTTGAACTAGTAGAATGTGTTTGACCTTTGACTTTATGAAAAGGGTACTATCTACTTGACCTCTACTAAAACCATGGTTTAAGAGAAAAGAACTAAGCCTTTCATACCAGGCTCTAGGTGCTTGCTTTAGACATATAACGCCTTATGAAGTTTAAAAACAGATTAGGAATTCTGTGTCATCAAAACCCGGGGTTGTTCCACATAAACTTCCTCTTTTATAAAACCATTTAAGAATGCAGATTTAACATCCATTTGAATAGTTTTAAATCTAATACTGATGCATATGCTAATAATATTCTAATGGCCTCAAGTCTAGCCACAGGTGCATAGGTTTCATCGAAATCAATGCCTTCTTCTTGAGAATAGCCTTGAGCTACCAATCTGACATTGTTTCTTAAGATTACACCAGTTTCATCCAATTTATTTCTGAACACCCATTTGGTGCCAATGACTGGATGGTCTGATGGTCTAGGAACAAGTGACCATACTTGGTTTCTCTTGAACTGATTTAGTTCATCTTGCATGGCTAATATCCAAGATTCATCACAAAGAGCTTCATTGACTGTCCTCTGCTCTATTTGAGAAACAAATGCTAGGTAATCACAGGGAATTACTTTACCTCTTGTTCTTAACCCTACAGATGGATCACCAATAATATTTTCGAGTGGGTGATCTTTCTTGTGTCTCCATTCTTTGGAAGATTTTCATGTGTAATTTCTTTTTGTTGCATGTCTTCCAGAGGTGGATCATCCTTGTCCTCAATTGATGTATTCTTAGTTTCTTGGACAGCTCATCTGTATCATCATTATCACTATCTTCTTCCTTTCTCAAGGAAGGGTTAGTTTCATCAAAAATAATATGTACAGACTGTTCAATTAATAAAGTGTGTTATTAAATACTCTATAACCTTTGGGTTTAGAGGTGTACCCCATGAAGATGCCTTCATCTGATTTGGCATCCAGTACCAATGTCTCTTTTTTCATTGTTGTGGATGAAACAAGGACATCCAAAAGTCCTGAAGTGACTGATCTTTGGCTTCTTCCCTTTGAACAGTTCATATGCAGTCTTCTTTAGGATTGCCTGATCATTACTCGGTTGATAATGTAGCTTGCTGTGTTGACTGCTTCAGCCCAGAAGTATCTTGGCAGATCATATTCTGAGAGCATAGTTCTTGCCATATCCAATAGGGTTCTATTCTTTCTCTCAGTGATACCATTTTGCTGTGGTGTTCTTGGTGCTGAGAAATTATGCTCAATTCCCTGATCATCACAGAATCTAACAACTTTTCATTCTGAAATTCACCACCATGATCTGATCGAATAGACACAATGCTGAACTTCTGATCTTTCTGGACTTTCTTGCTGAAACTGACAAAGTTTCGAAAGTGTCATCTTTATGCTCTAGGAATGATACCCATGTGAATCTTGAGTAGTCATCGACTATGACAAATCCAAAGTTCTTTCCTCCAAGACCGGTAGTCCTCATTGGCCCAAATAGATCCATATGAAGGAGCTCTAAGGGTTTTGAGGTGGTCACCACGGTCTTTGACTTGAAGGAGCTCTTGGTGTGCTTTCCCTTAGCACAAGGTCTACAGATCCATCCATTTTTGCACTGACCTTAGGTAGACCTTCCACAAGATTCTTCTTCAGCAATTTTTCATGCCATCTATGTTGCAATGACCTAGTCGTCTGTGCCATAATTCAGTGATTATCCTTATTTGCTGCTAGACAGACGTTTTGTTCCTTGAGTTCCTCAAGATAGAGCACATACAAATTCTTTTCTCTATTAGCTTCAAAGATGACTGCTCCATCCTTCAGTATGCTGCACTTGGACTCTTGAAACTTGATCTGATGGCCTCTGTCACACAGCTGGCTGATGCTAATGAGATTGTGCTTCAATCCCTTGACTAATAACACATCTTCTATGACTGTTTTCCTTTGTTATCATAGAGCCACTGCCTATCACTGTTCCTTTCCCATTATCTCCATAAGTGACTGTTCCTTCTTCAGCTTGGAGATGAGAGAATAACTTCTGGTTCCTGACATGTGCCTTGAGCACCCACTATCCAAATACCATTTTGATGCTCGAGGGATAACCTTGTCTTCGGCATTGGCCTTGAGAGCCAAGTTGGCTTCTTCTTCATCGCTGCAGGAGCTTGGCTCGCTGTCTGAGTCACTACTGTTTTCCCATGCGGCTGCCATTGCCTTCTTCTTGTATTTCTTGATTCGTCTGAAGTTATTTTTCTTCTTATGTTCATCTTTCTTGAGCTTTGGACAATCTGTCTTGATATGTCCATGCTTCTTGCACTCATAACATGTAGGTTCTCCTTTCTTCAGATCTTTTCCTTCTTGCTTCTTAAACTCTTTATTTCTCTTGAAAAATCTTCTGCCAGATTGAAACTTTTTCTTCTTGGCTAGAATTTGTTGAAGTCTTCTGGACAGCATAGCTTCTTCATCATCACTGTCCTTGCTGTTCTCACTGTTTTCCAGTGATTCTTCTGACACTTCTTCATCAGCCTTGAGCGCATTTGACTGCTTCTTTCTGCTGGAGGATTCTCCTAATCTCTCCATGTTTATCTCATGGGCCATAAGGGACCTAATGATCTTTTCTAAGGACATTCTTTTTAGATCGTTAGCTTCCTCAATGGCTGTCACTTTTGGGATCCATGAGGATGGTAAAGATCTAAGAATCTTTCTGACCATATCTCCCATTTCATAGGTCTTTCCTAGACCAGCTAGTCCATTTGTGATGTCAGTGAACCGACTGAACATTTGAGTTATGGATTCACCTGATTGCATTTGAAACTCTCATATTGAGTGACAAGAATGTCGATTCTTGTTTCCTTTACCTTGTCTGTGCCTTCATATGTGATCCTGAGCTTTTCCCACATTTCCATTGAGTATTTGCAGGCTGAAACTCTGTTGAACTCCTTCTTACTTAGAGCACAGCATAAGATGCTCTTAGCTTTGCAATTTAAGGAGATCTTCTTTCTGTCATCATCTGTCCATTGAGCTTTTTCATTTGTGACCAGGAGATCACCTTCTTCTATTATGGACCAAATCTGATAGTCGTGGCCTTGCAGAAAATACTCCATTCTGGTTTTCCAATATGTGTAATCTTCTCCATCGAACAATGGTGGTCGGTTTACAGACTGACCTTCGTTGTGACTTTGGGCGGCCATAGATCTTTACTCTTCAGATCGTTGGATCCTTTCTTTGTCGAAGAAACTCGCTCTGATACCACTTGTTGCCCAGTTGACGAGCCCAGAGGGGGGGGTGAATGGGTCATTTAAAAATAATCTACAAGATACCTGTAACTAAAAATATTCATACAAACATTCTTCGAAGGAGGTAGTGATTGTTAGTTTAATATCAAACACACAAAGAAGACAATCACACAACACAAGGTTTATCCTGGTTCGGACCTCCTTCCTTAGGAGTCCTACGTCCAGTCCCTGAGAAACAACTCAGGATTTCACTAACTAGGGTACAGTCCCCCTAAGGACGCAACAACATCCAGCTCAGCTAGTCTTCCTTCACACTCGAAGGGAACAACAACACTAGGTCTTCCTTCACAACCGAAGGGAAACAACACCCTGGATACCACCAGGTCTTCCTTCACAACCGAGGGGAAACAACACCCTGGATACCACCAGGTCTTCCTTCACAACCGAAGGGAAACAACACAAAGAGAGTGGAATAAGATCAAGCCCCTAGATCAAGCTTTTAAGTAAGCCATGATCTGAAGCAACTAGCACTGAGAGCGAAGAATCTAAGCTAAGTGCACTCTCAGAACTACACAATCTCTCTCAAGATTTTCACTACAGAGAGGAGAGCAAAGAGCAACACGAGAAGGAATGAATTTCTTGGCTCTTAGGATTCTAGCAGGAGATTTGAATTTCTTCAAAGAGTGTTCTCTGCTTGGTTGGTCCTTATTCTTTTCTTCTGTCTTGAATTTATATCTTCTTTTGAAATCCGGCCGTTGAAGTAACCGTTGTCTCTTAAATAGGTAGACGTTAGACTGCTTGACATTGGGAGCTTCAACAATCTTGTATCCATTTGAGCACGCAAAGAGATAATGTCTTCTGGCGTCAGATGGTCCAACGTTGTATGACAGAACATCTTTAGGACCCTGCACACATTAAATGCTAGAAAAGTAGACAGCTAGGCTGTCTCTTGTTGTCAGTAAATGTTGACATGAGTTTTCACCAAATAGCAATGCCAAATAGTTTGATCTAAAAGATGTTGATAGAGTATGCACAATAATGGAAAGATATCATCTACATGCATGAAGTAGATACATTATGTCTTCATTAAATGCACAGCAGTCAGATAGATAAGAGAAGACTTTAACAATTCAACGCTTTAAATATCAAGTTGATATAAACTATAAAGATGTTATCTATATGACTTATGAAATCGTTATGAATAAGATAGGACCAAGTCGTTATGAGATATAGCAGATCGTTATAGAAAGAAAATCGTTGTGTTCACTAGAGAAATCGTTGTGACACACTTAACAACGTTATGAAAATCGAATCGATATGAGCACTTATAGAATCGTTACGGCGAGCAAGTTGTTGCGAGTTCTAAGGAAATCGTTGTGATTACTTATAGAATCATTACGGCGAGCAAGTCGTTGCATGTTCTAAAGAAATCGTTGTGATTACTTATAGAATCGTTACAGCGAGCAAGTCGTTGCGAGTTCTAAAGAAATCGTTATGATTACTTATAGAATCGTTATGACAGGCAAGTCGTTACGCTTTCTAAGGAAATCGTTGCGATGACTTATAGAATCGTTATGACAGGCAAGTCGTTACGCTTTCTAAAGTAATCATTGCAATGACTTATAGAATCGTTATGACAGGCAAGTCGTTACGCTTTCTAAAGAAATCGTTGCGATGACTTATAGAATCATTATGACAGGCAAGTCGTTACGCTTTCTAAAGAAACGTTTGCGATGACTTATAGAATCGTTACAGCATTGACTTGTTTGAAACAACATGACTTTTCAGTCTTATAAAGAAATCATTATGATGTTCAACAGAAATCGATATGGACTTAGAGAATTAGATTAAAGCTTCAGAGAAGTATTGCATACCTTATTTGCTTGTTTGACTTGGCATTTTTCATGTACTTAAGACTTATGAAATATTCATTAGATATAATTGATAAACTCTTGTTTGGTTTTGTAATCATTAAAATATATATATGTAATTGATTAAAATTACATGGGGACAGACTGATCATCACTTCCATGTGGGAAGGCCGAACCAGGATAAATTCCTTGTGTCATTTGTGTGGTGTTTATTTGCTTCCGCACTGCTACTCTTTATCACACTAATTAACAAACTTTTAAGTATTAATTTCTGTGTTTAAGTTCTATTTCATATTTCAGAAAATCTATCACCCCCCCTCTAGGTTAGCTTGCTGCCATACTAAAAGGGCCAACAAGTGGTATCAGAGCGAGGTTCTATGATCAATCAATAAGATCCCACGATCTTAGAGAAGATCCATGGCAGCTCAAGGATTTGTTGAAGGTCAATCAGTTACCAGACCTCCATTCTTCGATGGAGAGGATTATCAATATTGGAAGATGAGAATGGAATGCTTCATTCGAGGCACAGACTTTGATTTGTGGCAGGTAATCGAGATATGTGATTATGTTATTGTTCCTGTTCCAGGCACTACTGCCATTACAGCAGCAGATAAAAGTAAATTATCTTTAAACTTTAAAGCTAAGAACTACTTATGTTGTGCATTATCCAAAAGAGAATTTAGTAGAGTATCTGCATGTAAATCAGCTAAAGAAATATGGGATAAACTGCAGATAACTTATGAAGGAACAGATAAAGTAAAACAAACTAGGATAGATATCTTGTCTCACAATATGAGCAATTTAAAATACTTCCAAATGAAAATATCACTCAGATGTATAATAGATTTTCGAGCATAGTAGTTGGTCTGAGTTCTCTTGGTAAAAATCTTTCTGATGAGGAAAGTGTTAGAAAGATACTTTGGTCCTTAACTCTTTCATGGACACCTAAAATAACTGCTATTGAAGAAGCCCATGACTTAACCAAACTTTCTATTGATAACTTAATAGGTTCCCTCATGGCACATGAAATTAATATGGAGCGACTATCTGAAATCTCATCAAAGAAAAATATACTAATGCTCTTAAAGTTGCAGCTGCTTCTTCTTCTTCTAGTTCCAAATGTAGATTCTGAAGACAGTGATGTAGATGAAGTACTATCCAAGATTCAAAAAATTCTCAAGAAGAAGAAAAATGGATCAAGAAGGATTCAAAAGAAAGAGAGAAAAGAAAAAGAACCAGTCTGCTATGAATACAGAAAACCTAGACATCTAAGACCAGATTGTCCTAAACTAAAGAAGACTGGTCAACCAGAGAAGTCCAAAAAGAAGCACAAGAAATTCAAAAGAAAAGACATGGCGGCTGCTTGGGAAAATGAAGAGGCCACAAGCTCAGAATCATCAAACTCAGAGTCGGAGAAAGAGCAGGTAAGTCTAGCCCTCATGGTTGGACTAGATGAGGTACATTCTGACCCATTTTTTGATTCATGCACTGATTCAGGGTCAGAGTCTGAAGACTTAGAAGAAGTCTTTAATAAACTATATGAAAAATATAAGGGTGTTGTAAAAGAATTAACAAATCTAAAAAACAACACTACTTACTTGGAAAACACCAATTCTGATCTTAATCCGAATTGGAGCAACTAGAAAAACAATTAAAGGACAGTAAAGATAATAATTATCTTTTAAATGAAGATTTGAAAAGCAAGAATATAATGAGAAGTTAGAGTTAGAAGAAAAATAAAAACTCTAACTGAAGAAAATCTCTATTTAAAAGAATCAGTTAGAAAATTAACTAGAGGGAAAACATCTTTAGCCCTATGCCTAAAAGGGTCAAAATTTGGAAATAATAAACAAGGGCTTGGATGCATACTTTCGGAAAAAGAAAAACAAGTCATAACTCCAGGAAAATATCATTTGCCAAAATTTGTAAAAGAAACTAAAATGCCTCAAAAAAGGCCCCAAAAATGAACAAGCTTTATCAAACGAAAAGGTTTCTAAAAATTGTGTTCTAAACAGACATCATAAAAATAATAAGAACTGCAAAATAGATTATATTCACTGTTGTTCTCATTACAATAAATTAGAACACACAGTAAACACCTGCACAACAAGGCACCTAGTATGGATCCCGAAAGGATATTTTTATGCATCTAACCATCAAGGACCCAAAAAGATTTGGGTGCCTACTTCTGAGTATTTGTTTGCAGGATAGCCTTGGAGTATCAGGATCAAGGATGCTTAAGGCATTGGTCACTGCCAGCTCTTCATCCAACTCATATTTGAAGAGGGAGTAGTCATTTATTATTTTCAAAATTTCAGTATTACTAATAACTAATTGCAAGTCTTATTCAGGTGGAGTTTCTCATTCAGGGGGAGCACAGACTAAGGGGGAGTTATTCTTTAATGTCAATCATTGTTGAACCCCTCAATAGTAAGAAATTTTCACAAAGGGGAGAGAATGCATGGTAAGATCCTTCCTTTTTGGTTAGTGACAAAAAGGGGGAGAGTATGCATGGTATGAATTATCTGTAAATTTTCTGTATTTTCTATGCTTTAAGTATTTTTGTCAGAAAATTCTCATAAATTTTGTCATCACCAAAAAGGGGGAGATTGTTGAACCACTCTTATATTTTACCCTTATATTTTGGTGATAACAAAATTTATGATTAATTAAATATATTAATATCATGTTTTCCTAATAAATATAAATTTATGGAATTATCGCTGTGTGTTGTGCACTAAAATGCTAAATCGATGTTTATTCAATATACATCGATTTCTGTTCAATGTGCCACATCGATTTCACTAACAACGATTTGATAAGTTACACAATGATTTGATCGTGTAATGATTCGTTAAGTGAAACAATGATTTGGTCGCCACAACGATTTGATAAGTGAGAACAACGATTTGATCTCACAACGACTTGGTTCTCATAACGATTTCATAAGTGAGAAACAACGATTTAATTCTCACATCGATTCGATAAGTGCCATAACGATTTGATCGTCACATCGATTTCTCTCTTACATCAATTTCATAAGTGAGAACATCGATTTGACCAAAACATCGATTTGATAAGTTTCATAACGATTTGAATGCCATAACGATTTGATAAGTGAGAACAACAATTTGCTCTCACAACAACTTGGTTCTCATAACGATTTCATAAGTGATAAACAACGATTTGATTCTCACATCGATTCAATAAGTGCCATAACGATTTTCTCTTTCTTAAACATCGATTTTCTTTATTCTCAGATCTTTCAAATATGTTTGGCGCTTAATGAAAAGTCAAAAATACCTCTGACAGAAGATTTTCTTTATCTCTCTAGATCTCTTCTCTCCTGTCAGATAGAAAGGTTGTCACTTACTACTTTTGGGAGAAAACAGAAGCATAGAGGTATGTGAGCTTTTTAACATAACATTGTTTTAGCTAAACTCCTCCTTCTATGCCTGTAGACCTCGAAGACCACCAAGTGGCTGATAGTCTGAAGAAGAAAAAGAATAGAAAGATCAGCAACGACTAGAAGAGCTCCAATGGATCTCTTCAACAGATCTATTCAAAAGTCTCTCATATAAAAGATGAAGCAAGGCTGAAGAACAAAAAAAGAAGAGAGCTTTTCTTGAAGATCTTTGAAGGAGTGTACAACCAGTGAGGAACCTCAATGCCACATACACTCAAAGGAAAAGAGAGAAAGAGCCTGAGCCAAAAAGAAGTACTCAAGCAACTGAAGCACTCAAGCATTCAATCTCCTTCTCCTCTCTTCACTCTCTCTGTGTGCACCTTGTAATCTGGGGGAGAGAGTCTTTTAGCTGAGAGTTTCTTTTAGTTGGTTTTCATCTATTTCAACTCTCAGCTGGTTCTTTCTTTTCTAAGAAAGATCTTTGTCCAGCTGTAGGACTGTATACATTGTAGAACCTAGCTAGGAGTTTGTGTCTAGCAAAACCGCACTGGGGTTTGTACCAAAGGTTGGCTTCTTTACTTGTAAGAGAAGTGGGCTGCCTTCTTGCCCGGAAAGAGAAGAAGACCAGCTGGGGTGCTGGGTATTGTATTGTCCTTGAGGGGGACTGTACCCTTAGTTAGTAAAATTCCAAGAGGTTGCTTGGGGACTGGACGTAGGACTTCCATGTGGGAAGGGCCGAACCATGATAAATTTCTTGTGTCATTTGTGTGATTGTTTATTTGCTTCCGCACTGCTACTCTTTATCATACTAAACTAACCAAACTTTCAAGTGTTAATTTTATGTGTTTAAGTTTCTATTTCAGATTTCAGAAAAACATATTCACCCCCCTCTAGGTTAGCTTGCTGCTGTATCAAAAGGGCCAACAAATAGACCAAACAATAATTCGACTAATAAAAAAATGAACCAAACATTAAAAAAATCTTTTTTAACATCCTCCAACAATTTTTGGGATATGCACTGTATAAATTCAATGATTCAACTTTCGTGGACATTGCTATGTTTTTTTTACATGCTCCAACAAGTTTCGGGATATGCGCCGCATAAATTCTAATGTCATAGAAATTAGTCATTTTGATAAGAAAAATATGTCTTTTGAACAATTAAGTTTATGTGGATTGATCGATTGTGAGTGATGGGTCTATGTTAGTACTGTAGAGGTATTCTTTAGTGTCACATTAAAAGATAGTGAGAACAAGTGTGTGCTTATCAGCAAGAGCCTCACAACTTCTCTCAAGATGGTCCTTTTAAAGAACAAAACCTCAAGCATGGAGACAATACCTCTTGGGAGGCACACTTAAATCACGTCTCTTTATTGACGTTGTCTGTGTGAACGAACGAGAGGCCATGTGCTCTACCCGAGCGTCTCATCTTCATCAGACCCGCACACTCTTATTCTCACCGGGGAGCTGTATAGAGGTATTCTTTAGTCCCACATTGAAAGATAGTGAGAATAAATATGTGTTTATCAGCAAGAGCCTTACCTCTTCTTCCTAAAAGACCTTTTTAAAAGATAAAACTCCAAATATTAGGACAATATCTCTTGAGAGACACACTTAAATCACGTATCTTCAAGTGCCATGGTGATAGATAGATGATAATAGATAGATGATGATAATCAACGATGGTTGAGAGGGATTAGCGACTAAACGGCAATTACTTACACTGCAATGTCATCAACGGCGATGAGTTGACCATTGCAACTATGGGCATCACGTTAATGACCAACAGCAACAACGAGGTGATCAGTGTCGTGATCACGGTGACTAGCTCTGACTACTGGCAATGGCAAGACTCCACATCATCTTTGCGCTAACATGGATAAATTGGCTTCAGCCGATCAATTCACGTTAACTTAATTACCCTAGTGACGCAATATATAGCAATCATTTCCTTTTACACAATATCTAATGACTATGCATATGTAATTTTCTTTTTTTGACAAGCAACGATGCACATGTAATTACTTAACCAGAATTTAGCGTGGGGTATCAAAAGTAGAAAAAAGATTACAATGGCAGAGACATAAATTCTAAAGATTTATTGGGGATTATGTGCAAATAAAATACTAATTTAATACAAGGTTTTTTTTCTAAAATAATATATTTAAATATTAATTTACCAAAACAAGAGTCTTAAAATTTTATTTCCAAAGTTGCATACTTTTCACGTTTCAAGTCCCATGTTGGGAAGGGTCTGCCAGGTTGGCAGGTGAAGGCGAACTCGCCGCATCTACGTAGAGAGATCGACAGGAGGGTGGAGTAGAGATAGAGACAGAGATGGGCGTGGCATGGGTTGCCGGAGGGTTTTTGAGAGAGGTGTTCCTCTCGGTACAAGGGTGGAGGAGACTCCTTCAATATTGAATAGGTATTTTACATACAATATTTTTTTAAAAAAATATCATATTTTAATTTAAATTTTTATATAAAATATTTAACATTTCTCTCATTAGTCATTACTTATCGAATCTCCTCCACCCTTGTATTGAGAGGAATTTCTTTCAATTTCTGACGAACCCATCCCGTCTCCTTCTTTATCTCTCTCTATATCTTCCCATACGTCGCCCGTCGCCCCCCCCTTCCGGCCAGCCTATATAATTTTTTTTTAAAAAGTATCATATTTTAATTTAAATTTGTATGCAAAATATCTAACATTTTTCTATCGAATCTCCTCTACCTTTGTATCGAGTCTCCTCCCCTTTCTCTCCCCTTCCGGCCAGCCTACGCCGAATCCAACCCCCTTCCCCCCACGTGTCCATCTTCATTTCTCTCTCTCTCTCTCTCTCTCTCTCTCCCAATATTTGACAAGTATACAATTTTGGGAAATAAAATGTTAAGTTATTTTTGTAAACTATATATGAAGTGCTCTATTTAAAAAGAAATCATTATATAAGGGCTCATCTGCGTGTCACCCACCAGGCCACCACCACCGCGAACGCCGCGCCGTAGACGTCGTCTTACAGAAACGCATGACCGAGTCAACGTTGGGCCTCCTGCCTCCCACCACCGTTACCTCCTCCTCTTCCTCCGGGACTCCATCCGCATTTGACCTTTGCATCTCCATCACACACACACTATTGCAGCAACACCACAAGCTCCTCCTCTTCCAATATTCTTCCCCTCCGTTCTCTTCTCTCCCTCCTGTTACTGGGTTCATTATGTTCTGACCTCCCAGTTTACCGGGGATCGAGAAGAAAGAAAGAAAATTGCAGGGACGCCCCGCCTCCACGGATGAGGAGACCAGAACGGCCGCCATAGTCGTCTCCGTCGCCGTCGCCGTCGAGACGTTGGTAGTGGTAGAACAAGAGTGCTGGACCCCTCTATCTTCCGGCCACCTCTCCTAAGGGGGTTGCATTGGTGCCGCGGTGATAGTGGACAGAGGAGGAGTGCCACTGCTGCTGCTCCTGCTGCTGCAAAGATGAACGACCTCTTCTCAGCCAGCTCTTTCAAGAAGTACACGGACCTGAAGCGGCAGGTCCAGATGGACGACATGGAGGGTGGCATGAGGACGGAGACCGTCGACCTGGGCAAGTTCTTCGAGGAGGTGGAGGGCGTCAAGAGCGATCTCCAGGAGCTGGAGAACATGTACCGCCGCCTGCAGGACGCCCACGAGGAAAGCCGCACGGTCCACAGCTCCGCCACCATGAAAACCCTGCGCGCCCGCATGGACGCCGACGTCGAAAGCGTGCTGCGCAAGGCCAAGGCCGTCAAGGCCAAGCTTGAGACGCTGGACCGGTCCAACACCGCCCACCGGAGCATCCCGGGGTGCGGGCCAGGGTCCTCCGCCGACCGCACCCGAACGTCCGTGGTGGGGGCGCTAGGCAGGAAGCTCAAGGATCTGATGGACAACTTCCAGTCTCTGAGGGCCAAGATCTCGGCGGAGTACGCGGAGACGGTGCGGCGGCGCTACCACACAGTGACGGGGGAACAACCGGACGAGCAGACGGTGGAGCGGCTGATCTCGACGGGACAGAGCGAGACGTTCCTGCAGCGAGCGATCCAGGAGCAGGGGCGGGGGCAGGTGATGGACACCATCACGGAGATCCAGGAGCGGCACGACGCTGTGAAGGAGATTGAGAAGAGCCTGATGGACCTGCATCAGGTGTTCCTGGACATGGCGGCGCTGGTGGAGGCGCAGGGCCAGCAGCTGAACGACATCGAGTGCAACGTCTCCCATGCCAGCTCCTTCGTCCGCCGGGGAACCGAGCAGCTGGAGGTGGCAAGGGAATACCAGAAGAGCAGCCGGAAGTGGACCTGCATTGCCATCGCCCTGGGCGCCGTCATCGTCTTCTTCCTCGTCCTTCCCATCCTCTCGTCCATCGCCCAGTATTGACCGTACACTACTACTGCAGCAGAGAGGTTAATTAAATTAATTAATAACTTGCAGAAAGGAAAAGAGGTAGAAGAACCCATCCATCTATCCATCTTCCATGCTACGTGGGTTCGATGCATGCACCCCATAATCTCTAGATGTTGATGGTGTTCTTCTTAGCAAATTTTTTTTCCCCCGTGGAAAAGGTTGTTGATCCTGGTGACAGTTTCGGACGGAAGAACTTGTTGAGGCAGAAAGGGCAAACTGAGCAAATTAATTTTGGAAGGGATTGACTAAACTTGGTTGTACGTAGAATGCCGAGTGGTGGTGCATGGTCCACCGAGGTCGCCATTGTTTGATTGATGGCTTCTCCTGTTGTACTAGTCGCTTGCCTGCACAGATATCGGGTGGCAATATTGTTGCTAATCAATTTCACTACAGCAATGTTCATAATTTCTTTTTTGGTTAACTATTTTGCATCTGCATGGATATTCTTCCTTTGAATGCTCAGTTATGCAATCATGGTTATAAAAATATGATCAACTTTTTTTTTTTTTTTGATAACGAGTAAATTCCGTCCCGTGTGGTTTTGTGGTTCAAGAATTGGTGTTCGTAAACTCCAAGATCAGGATTTGGCAGCTCCTACTTTCCGTATACCCGTATTGCCCTTACCCCACTTGACCGGAAAAACTCCAGATTTACACACTCGAGAATTGTATGTAAATCAGGTAAACCCCCCCCCAGAAATCGAACTCGGGACCTCTTACTTTTAAGTAAGAGTTCTAACCGATCGACCCAACCGGGATCCTCAAATATGATCAAGCTTGCATGAACAGTCTTCATACATCAAAAAATAATTTTGCCAATACATGGGTATTCCCCGAGTATTAACGTTTATATAGTCGAGTTTGAGCCTGTAGGGCCGCCGGTGGAGGGCTGATATATAGGTTGTGACTATAGAATTGTCAATGGGTCAGAATCACAACTGGTACTTTCTTCATATGTTTCTCGTAAGAAAACAAAAAGGGAAAGAAAACAGAAATTTCAATTGCACTCTCAGAACGGGCCGGTGGGGATGATACTAGTAGTAGCAGCAAACAAAATAGTATGGTACAACGGGCAAAAGCAACTTTGAGAGGGAAGCGAGCTAGAGTTCATTGGCAGATTAAGGATAAGGTGAGAGACTCAATCAAGAGTTTTTCACTATTAAAAAATAAGAATTTAAGAATATATATTGTAAAAGTCTAAAAGTGGTAGCTGAACTCCAACCATCCGATCTCTATGGGCTCTTGAATTTGTTAACGTGTGATATGTTTCTTTCCGCAAAGTAAACTCTACAAGCTCTTTTCGCGACCAAGACTGATCCTTAGCCCGCTGGTGTATCTTTCGTTTTCCTGGGTCGCTACTTCATACATATTTGACCCCTCTGCGAAGGGAGTCTTCAGCTTGTGCCCCTCGTTGGTTATGTACTTTCTTTTCATGCATTATATATATATAAATATGTCTAGTTGATTGCGACATCGGAGGCTTACTCCTTTGTCGTATCAGTCTAGATATCGCCTTTAATTAAAAAAAAAATGTGTGATATGTTGCTTGGCAACCCAAGAGTGATCTTAGGGGAGATCCCTCAGACACTTAAGTTAGGGAACCGACTGAAACAAAGGGTGAAGGAGAAAGAGAGAGTTGGGTGCTTCTGTGTGCAAGCCTGGAACCTCTTCATTTCCTCTCTTGTCTGTTGTTCATCCTCTTTTAAACATATGTCAAAAGTCCTCCATACATGTTCTGTAGTACCCCGAAAAATTTATTATTAAAAATTATAGATAAATAGAAATTTTATCTATTAATAAATTCAATTAATTAAAACGGTACGCATCATTATTGCATGCGTATAAACCCCTATAAAAATTTCGTAAAAATAGTAGTTATACTTTAAATAATGTTCTCTAATGACCCATCATGAAATTTGGACATAGAAAAATTGTTTGGACTTAGTTTAAGAATTTATGTGATTTATTAGCATAATTAAGGATAAGTCGAAGAACCCATTATTTTATGATCCAAAGTGGATTATAAACAAAAATAAACATGTGGGTAGACTTTAAATAATATGGGATGATAGCCCATTATGATATTTGGATCAATGGATAATCTTGGCCCATGAATAAATTCTCTAATAAAAGGATAATTAAAAATCCATTAAGTAAAGTAAGTACATGATTGTACAATTAAGCTCACATGAGTTATTGGGCAAGAGTAAGAGCTCAAGGGTGAAGATTAGAAATATTGGCATGAATAATATTTAATCAAATTAAAAATATGAAGTTACTTGAATAAGTGTGATAAATACATTTAAATAAGAACAAAGGGTGAATAATTAGAATTAAACCAATACCCATTAAGTTAAATTAGTAATGAGTTTTATTAATGGTCCTAACATGGATTGTTGGGCCCAAATATGAAGAGCCCATCATGAGATGGGAAGTAATTGGGCTAAATTCGTACCTAAAATATAATAAATAAAAGGGGGTAAGATAATGACTATTTTAACTCCTAAATTATCTTAAAAGAGTCCTAAGCCTATCCTACCCATTACCCACGAAATTGGACCTCTTCCCCATCCTATTAGGTAGATAATGGCTAGAAAATAGGTGGATAATTGCTAATTTCGGAGTTGGAGGAGAGGAGAAGAGCTTTAGGTGATTAAGGACTCTACTAAGCATCAAAACACTCCATTTTCGTTTCCATCCAACACAAAACTGCAATAGAGACCTTGGGGGACGAAGGAGAGAGGCTAGGATCGTGGAAGCTCGGAGGAGGAGGCTGGAACTTGGATCTTCTCCTTCACATTTCGTCTCCAAACTAGGGTTTCCTTACTCCACGAAAAAGGTAGGCAATATCTCAAGCTAAAATCGTGAAAATATTACCCTAGGTAGACTTCATGATCCTCTTCAAAAGGGTCTGGTTGCATTTCGCTCATCCATTTGGGCGAATTTAATTCGTGAAACATTGCTATTACCATGAACCGAAATCTCATGTTTTCTCTAATTCCCCACATGTACTTGCTCTCATGACATGATAAAATTCGCATATATACTGCATCTTATTAGCTTTCAAATGGCTCTGGTCTTGCTCTATTGCAATCTCCCATTAGGGAGAATTAATTCTTTGAATCTCTATCAGAACCATGCACCCGACCCTTCATATTTGCTTGTGAACTCCGTGCATACTTGATCACGCCATGGGAAAATTCTCATAAATACTACATCTTGTTAGCTTTCAAACGCCCTTAGTTTCGGAATTTTTTATCATGTATTCATCTCTAATTAATTCGTTGAACCTTGACTGCGCCTATTTAGGTCATCGGAATGTAACATGTTCAAAGCATGCCTAAATCTTGTCTAATTTCAAATTATCGTGCATGATGATAGATATATGTGTCTAATTTCATTCGAAACTAGATTTGTGATTTATGGGTAATTATACGATTTTATATTGATTTAGAAGAGCCCTGTGTCAAATCTGATCAACCCTGGAAAAAGGGAAAAAGCGCCGGACTCTTCTGATATCGCGACGGCGCGACCCGCCGCAATATCAGCTGGGTCGCGCCCCGCTAGCACGTCGCGTTAAGACACGGCGGCCTATGCCGTCGCGTTTCCACCCCTGAACCGGGCCTGGGGCTGGTTCGCTTGTCGCGCCCAGCCGCCTTGTCGCGACCTGGAGTCACGACGGGTACCCCCGTCGCGTTAATAGAAAAATAGCCAGAACCCAAAATTGCTTATATACCCTTGCTCTACTTGCTAATTAGCCATTGTTTAGCCTTAATTAAACATTGTTATTCATAATTTGATCTGAATAAATATTAATGTGCAATAAATTGTATGAATCTAATTAATTTAAAAGCTTTGTGCACAATCCATCATGCTCTTTTGATTTCATACACTTGCACACATTTAACATCATGTTGCCATTAAACTTTAGTAAAATACTCAATAATGTATCTAGTAATTAAGTGAAATTAATTACCTAATTTCCCTATTATTTAAATGACACATGTCTTCATTTTATTTGCGTGATTTGTACACCGTTATCGCGTCCCTCTGCCTTTGAGCACTCGAGGCAAGACGGACAACGTTTCGTTACACACTTTCTCTTGACTTGGACCACCTCTCCATCGGTAATACTCTCGACTGGGTCAGGGACTCCTTGTCAAGGCCTCTGTAAGTTATCTTGGCTTTGGCGCACGTCCATTGCCGACGAGCTAGTTGTACCTTTAAATCTCGCTACACTTCTAGAGATCAGTATGATCCAAAATGGCCTTAGTGTCTCTCTTATCTTGGCATCACGCCGATCATCTAGCCAGTGTTCATAGCACGGCTAATGGGCGGATGTGACTTCTACCTGACTGCCGGTACCCGACCTGGTGTTGTGCAAATGTTACTATCGTGGTTAACGTTATTTTACGATTATACCCCTATCTCATCTACTATCCTTGTACTCTCATCTATTCACGATCACTCTACTATCTCGTCTATTCATCTAGTACTCTCTTGAGACTCTTGAGCTGTTTTGGCTCCTATTGCTTGTACTATACATGACTGTCTAGCGCCATAATATGGGTCCGGTGACCCTACTGACTTGAATGCATACTGTGCAGGGCACGGAGAGTGTCCGAGGGGCTCCAATCTAGTCCTGGGAGCAGAGAGCCACCCGAAAATACCTGCAGGGGCTATTGACGGTGTTCTGCATTGTACTGGTTCTGACTATACTATTTTGGCTAGACATCTGACTGTTATAACAGTAGTTTGAGGAGTTCAGACATACTGTACTATCGTTAAATGGCTACTATCCCAAAGTGACTATTGTCGTACTTGACTAGTGCACTGTGGTGCAACCATACACATTATCTCATTACATGTTATCTCTTTACACGATATCTCTTTACATGCAATCTCGTTACATGCTATCTTGATATACAAGCTATCTCGTTACACGCCACCTTGATACAAGCTATCCTATTACATGTCATTTTGATACACGCTATCTTGTTATACACTATCTTATTACACGCTATCTCTGTAACGCCCCGACGCGGAATATCGGAGCGGGATTACAGTTATTAATAGTACAGAGCGAGAAATAAATAACAAACCATTGCACAATTGGATAACACCAATAACCTCCAATTTCATTAATAATTCTCCAGTAATCATTACATCATCGTATCAGAGCCAAAACCAGGGCCCAGAGTACTTTATTCAAAATCAAAATATTACATTATGACTAACTGACTCACTAACTCATAACTACACTAACTACTACTAGATAGCACTGGTGGCTGAATGGTCACTCTTGAGCATCTCCCTCAGTCCCGTCCTCGTATGTGTGGTCGTCTCCATCTGACTCACCTGAACACATTAAATAAATACGCAGGATGAGCGAATGACGCCCGTAGGACTTAATATCTCATGAACACAAGCATGCTTTAAATAATTAATGTCTTAATGGCAGGTTAACTAGAGAGTCAAGTCATGTAGAGCATGTCACAATAACGAGAGAACAATTGCAACTGGCACAGGGAAAATAGTACAACGAGAACGACAATAGAATAGCCATGTAACGATATAACATGTAAATTGCACAACGGTGCACTAGTAACGATCACGCTTGCACCTGTAGAGATAGCACTTTGATTGTCATAGATTAATCTAGATAGTAAAATGGCGCTGGATGCATGCCGTAACACATCCTATGATCATTTTAACTCCATGGGCACTGGCACTTTTCGGGCGCTCCTCCCAGGACCTGATCGGGCCCTATTGCGCTGGCATTAGTCATTTCTTTTATCTTAGACAATCACACGAATGGCCAATAGAGTACCAAGAAGAGATAAGAGAGTACTAGACGAGATAGATGAGAGTGTAGAGAGAACGTGAACAGATGAGAGTAAAGAGACTGTAGATGAGAGGGGTACAATCGTAAAACGACGATAAACACGATAGTAACGGTTGCACAGCACCAGGTCGGGTGCCGGCAGTCTGGTAGAAGTCACAACCGCCCCTTAGCCGTGCTGTGTACACGGGTCAGGTGGTCCGGTGTGAACTCAAGACGAGAAAGAACACTAAGGCTTGGATCGTACTGATCCCTGAGGTGTAACGGGTTTTGAGGTACAACCAGCTCGTTGACTAAGGACATGCGCCAAAGCCAAGAAGACTTACGGAGGTCTTGACAAGGAGTCCCTGGTCCAATCGAGAGTATTCCCGGTGGAGAGGTGGTCCAAGTCAAGGGAAAGTGTGTAAAAACGGGTCCGTCGTGCCTCGAGTGCTCGAAGGCCGAGGGGAAAACGGTAACGGTAGATAAAATGCACGAGTAAAAATAGAAAACAATTGTATTTAAATAAAATAGGGTAATTTAGTCATTTATTTCGATAATTTTACCGAATACATTATTGCATAATTTATCAGGGTCAAATGGCATTTCATAATGTTGTGTGTGTGTAAGTGTAAAGAAATCTTGAGGATATGACAAGTCGTGCAAATGTCATTTTTTATTAATCTAACAAGTCAAATTAATTATAACATGGTTTAATCGTAGCTAATTAAGGGTTAAATAGCCAAAACAGCAGGGTATGTACACAATTTAATAGTTCTGGCCGAAATCTTTGAAACGCGACAGACCTACCCGTCGCGTTTCAAGTCGCGACGGGGCGGTCGGGCGCGACACGGGACCTGGCCGGTCTGGCCCGGTCCGGGGTGAATCGCGGCGGCCCACGCCGCCGCGTTCTTGACGCGACGCCATCAGCCGGCGCAACCCCACCGTTACCACGGCGGGTCGCGCCGTCGCGATAACAGGTGAGATTGCCCTTTTTCCCTTTTTCCCAGGGCAAGCTCTCTGTGATACATGGATGTTCTAAATTATATATAAAATAGCACGGTGATCCAAAAAGCACGAAACTAGTTTTAGACAAAAGTAGACATGTACATCTATCAACATGCACGATTAATTTGAAAATAGACAAGGTAGACATGCATTGATCAGGTTACTTTTCGGTGACCTAAACAGGCGCAGTCAGAGTTCAACGAATTAATTAGAGATGTACACTTGATGAAAAATTATGAAACCAGCAGCGTTTGAAAGCTAACACGATATAGTATTTTAGAGAATTTTTTCATGGCATGATATCAAATATGCACAATGTTTAAAGGTCAACATGAAGAGTTGGGTATAGGAAATAGACAGAGATTCAAAGATTTAATTCTCCCTCATGGGAGATCGAAATCAAGCGAGACTAGGGGAGTTTGAAAGCTAGTGTGATGTAGTATAACTGAGAATTTTATCATGGCATGTGAACAAGTACATATCGGGAATTAGATAAAACATGAGATCTCAGTTCATGAGAACAGCAGGATTTCACGAATTAATTCGCCCAAATGGATGAACGAAATACCACGAAACCATAGGGTTTTGAAGAGGTACATGAAGGCTACCTAGGGTAATTATTTCACGATTTTTGCCTGAGAGATTGCCTACCTTTTGTCGAGTCCAAGAAAACCCTAGGTTGAAGACGAAAACAGGAAAACCTTCTTGCTCCAAGCCTTCTCCTCCTTGCTCCTTGGCTCCAACCTTTCTCCTCCTTCTCTAGGGTTCCAGCCACAAAAATGGGGAGATAGGGAGGAGATTTGAAGTGTTTAAGCTTCCTATAGAGTCCATATAACTCCAAACTCTTCTCTCCTCCTTTATTACAAAATTTCACATTTATCTCTCTATTTTCTCTCATTTATCCATCTAATGGGTAGGGGAGAGTTTATTTCGTGGTTAATGAGTTAGGATGGTTTAGGACTCTTTATTTAGATATATAAGGGTTATTTAACATTTATCTTAACCCTTTACTATTTATTTAATTATTTAGATACGAATTTTATTAATTTAATTCTCATTCCAACATGGGCTATCCCTATTTGGGCCCATTCCATTGAGTTTGGGTTTTAGAGTAACCCATTACTAATTTAATTTAATGGGGATTGCTTTATTCCCATTATACAATGCATTCTCCCTTTATTCCACTTAAATCAATTTATTTCATTTATTTAAATAAAAATTTATTTATTTGGATTTTAAAAATCCAGGTTGCTACAATCTCGTTATGTTGTCATCCTAATTTTGCAATACTCTTGAGAAATGTATTATCGTTCACTTGTTATCTTGTACTATTACTCTCTTGACTATATGATCGTTCTCTCTAGTTAACCTACGTTACAAGACATTAATCACTTAAAGCATGCTTGTTTACACGAGATATTAAGCCCTACTGAGCGTTATTGCTCACCCTTCGTTATTTGTTATTGTGTTTCAGGTAAGTCAGATGATGACTTTACACACATCAACGAGAATGGACTGGAGTGATGAGCATCCTGAAGTCATAGCGATGGAATGTCCTTAGTACCTTAGAGTCTAGTTGAATATTTGCTTTAGATTTCTTTTCCATGTAATAAAGTCATTGAGCCCTATGTTTTGGCTCTGAATTAGTGGTTGTAATATTTTAGATGAATTATCAATAAAATGATGAGTTTTATTGCAATTATTGTTCATTAGTTGCTCTGATATTTGTGAATGTATGTGCAATTTACGTTACTATACTCGTTGTTCATGCCTCCCCGATTTATTCCGCTGCTAAATTGGCGGGGCATGACATGTTCCCTCTCCTCAAGTCATGCTAAGTTTTAGCATAGTTGGGGGTGCATGCTTGTAACATTCTGGCTTCCTAAGCAGCAAGACTCTCGTGAGTATTGCGACGTATTGGGCAGACACCTTCTAAAGGTGATGGGATGGTCGTCGTGTTCACAAGGTGAACGTGGCACCTTGACCGCCGCATTCTAGTTTTGACCGTTAAACAATGTGTATCGTCTTGCTATTAGGACAGTTGCTCCACGCGATAGAACGCATGCTGTGTGAAGGTGACATGCCAGTTGTCGCGTCTAGAGTAGTACGCATACTAGGTGAGTGTGGCGGGTTAAATTGCCAGGTCTAATCGAGGTTTTGGGATCGCGATAAGATGGCCATCGGGTTCATTAGTGAACACGACTATGGAGCTGTCACGTTCTAAGATCCGAGGTCTATATATGCAAGGCCAGCAGATCTCTCTTCCCCTTTCTCCTTTCTTCTTCCTCTCCTCTCCCCTTCCTCTCTTCTGTCCTAGCTCACTCTGGGGGCCTTTCTTCTCCAACTTGGTGGAGCTTGACGTGGTGGTGGATTGTTCTCCCTATAGGTGGCCTCGACATAGAGCTTAGAGCGAGGAGGAGGTGACCACTCATACGCAACGGGTTGGTTCTTCAATTTGAGGTAGGTACTTTGATCCTTCCCCCTATTTTTAGCATGCCTAGGGCTTTCCCCACCTTCTAGAGCCTTGTAGGCTCCATTCTGTAACGCCCCGACGCGGAATATCAGAGCGATATTATAGTTATTAAATAGTACAGAGCGAGAAAATAAATAATAAATCATTGCACAAATGGGAATAATACCAAATAACTCTAATTTCATTAATAATCCATCAAACTTCTATTACATCCGTCTATCAGAGCCATAACTAGGGCCCAAAGTACTTTATTGAAACTCCAAAACTAATAAATACTGACCAACTACTACTAAACTAACTATCTACTATGCCAAGATAGCTGATCGAGTCACTCTTGAGCAACATCCTCGTCAGTCCCATCCTCGTGAGTGTGGTCACCATCCGACTCACCTGAACACATGAAATAAATAAGCAGGATGAGCGAATAACACCCAGTAGGACTTAATATCTCATGAGAACAAGCATGCTTTAAATAATTAATGTCTTAACTGGCAGAGTAACTAAAGAGTATAGTCATGTAAGCAAGTAACGATAACAAAATAGCAATAGCACTGGTATAGTGAAATTAGCACAACGAGAATGATAATAGAATGGCCATGTAACGATAATAGCACTTATATAGCACTCGAATAGATAGCACTTTAATTGTCAACGATTAATTGTTATAGTATTAAATGGCACTGGATGCATGCCGTATACATCCTGATCATGTAACCCTTGCGAGGAAATGGCACTCTTCGGGAGCTCTCCCCAGGACCATACCGGGCCCTATTGCACTGGCATATAGCACTGTTTGTTATTTAAGACAATCAATTGTATGGCCAAATAGAGTACCAAGAAGAGATGAGAGTAATAGACGAAATAGATAAGAGTATAGAGTGAAAGTGAACAGATGAAAGTAACGAGATAGTAGATGAGATAGGGGTATAATCGTAAATCATCGTTAAGCCACGATAGTAACAGTTGCACGGCACCAAGTCGGGTACCGGCAGTCTGGTAGAAGTCACATCTGCCCACGTGCCGTGAACACGACCAGATTGTAAGGTCTCGGGTCTTTAGTGGATCCTTATTGGGTCTGTAGAGGTCCTGTGTGGTTGACGGCCAGGGCTTGCCGTTGAGTCAGAGTCAGCGTCCAGCGATGTGGACGTCTGATGTTGAACTCAGCGACAGGGGATCTGGACGTCAGTCTGTAGGCGGTTCAGTTGGCGGCCAGAGATGTTGACGTCGACTAACCAGTCCTGTTGAAATAGGCAGCCCGAGAGCAGAGCTTCTTCTTCTCCTTTCCTCTCCTTCTTCCACCTTTGCTTTTCTTGGTTTTCCACAGCTTCTGTTGGTGATTTGAGCTCGTGGGAAGGCCTGGATCGTGTGGCGTTGCTAGATCGGGCGGGAAACGCGTGGTTTTGGTGCGATTCGCGCGGAGTCTTCGGGGGAATCCGGCGCGATTAGTGGCTGTTTGGGGATTCTTAAGGCGTTCTGAGGTAGGGACTTAACCCCTATAACCCCCCCAGCAAACTAGCATGCCCAATTAAGTAATTGGAATGCAATTTATGGTTTAGGGTTTGGGTTGTATCATGCAGGGATTTGGATAAATTAGACAATCTAAGTGTTAGACTGTTTAGTTTAGATGTTCTAGTAGTGTAGATTGATGAGAGAAGTGTTTCCCTCCATCAGTCGGAGTCTGGTTGAGTGGTTCTACCCATTGGGACTGATTCGGTTCAGTTCTGGGTATGGGGGACTGAAGATATCAACGTCCACATCTGTTGACGTTGAGATCTTCAGGGGTGATTTAAACGACAAGGTCGATTGCCGTTTAGTATTATGGAAGGCATAAGGGCTGTCGTTTATCTCTGATTGGCGGCAATCGATGTGGCCGTTTATATCCTGTGTCCCAGCAGCCTTGAGTTGTGGTTTAGAGGCGATTGACATGTGATGTCCGCCCTAATAGCATATGTGAGCCGGGTTTAGAGTGTGACTCCGCCTGTGCTTTTGAGTGGTTGTTTGTAGACGAGGTGTTTACTTACTGTACGGGGTTTCAGACGTGGAGTGTGTTCCGTCTGTTGTACGCGCGTGGCGTTACCGTGTACCTGTTTCTGTTGTGTTACTAGGAGGTGGGTGCGACTCCGTCTAGACGACTAGTGTGTGGTTTCCTCCGCTAGTGAGCCAGGACGTCGAGTGCGACTCTGTCCTGTGCGTACTCCTTTGGTGGTTTTGAGCCGGTCTCCATGGAGCCCCTTCTCTACCGCTAGGGTCAGCGTAGGGGAAAAACCGGTCGTGGACCAGACGCGAGAGAGAGCGTCTGTAGTGTGCACACGTGGCGGGGTTGAGAGCCTCTGTGGTGACGGGACGCCGCCACAGACCCTAGCTGAGTCCTACTTGCTGTGTGTGTGAAGTGGTGTTACGGAGCCGCGTGGTTTACAGTTTTGTGTTGTGGTGCGACGTGTACTACTTTCAGTTTTTACTTTCCGCACTTAGTTTAGTTGCCGGTGGGGTTACTTTTCCCTACTGGGTCTCTTTTCTTGAGACTCACTCCCTTCCCTTTCGGTGGGTCTTCGTCGACTCCCGTTCCAGGCGGGTCTAGCCACTCCGGGTTGGTGCTCCCTAGCTGCAGTGAGTAGTACCTTTTTGTTGTACTTCTGTACTCTGTACTTTGCTCAGACTCTGAGGTTGTATATATTATGTTTATAGTGGAATTTCACTGCTTCGCATGGTGGTGTATCTTCTTACATATAGTCTCCTCAGACTTTCACTTCCTACCCTTCCGAGCTTGTCTCGTGGGTTAGCGGGTCAGAATTCGGTTGAAGTACTAGTTGTTACTGGTAATGGGGATTCTGGGTCATTACAGTTTGGTATCAGAGCCGGTCTGATTGAGATATATAAGGAAATACCATCATGTTAACTCAGAGTCTTAAGAGTACAGCTGCAGCTGTGGCTAGCTATTTATCTAGCTATGTAGCCCGGAGTTAGTTAGTGTATTTATGTGTGTATTTTGTTCTGTGTATAGTTCTATGGCACTAGGGACGTCCTAGAGAGGGAGTAGCCGAGCAGGTGACTCGTCAGGAGGTTGGAGATGCTCGCCACCTCAGCAGACGCAGCCTTTGCCACAGGACGAACATAGTGGTATTGTTCCGCCGCCGCCACCTCCACCTCAGGTAGCTCAGGGATTAGACATGACTCGATTTCTTGAGGGATGGCTCAGTTTGTTGCTCAGCACCGTGACGCGTGGTACCCCGGGTGGTATTGGGAGGGTGTTGAGAGAGTTCTTGCAGTTTCAGCCTCCTCAGTTTTTGGGCCAGCCTGATCCAGATGTAGCGCGAGCATGGTTAGATGCGTGGAGCGGACTTTTCGTTCCATGGAGTGTGTTCTAGAGGAGCGAGTGTTGCTAGCCAGTTACCAGTTGTAGGCGCAGGCGTTGACTTGGTGGTCCACTGAGTGGAGACTACTTTCCAGTCTCGCCCACTTAGACAGATTCCGTGGCAGAGTTTGTTGTTTCTTTGGAGAGAGCCTTCTGTCCTACTTACGTTCGGACGGAGTAGGTTGTACCAGTCCTGGACTTGCAGCAGAGGGACTCTACTGTGGTGCAGTACAGGGCCAGATTGTGGAGTTAGGGCGTTAGCTCCGCAGATTATGGGAGATGAGGGTCTGAGGACTCAGCAGTTTGTAAGGGGCTTGAGGCCAGAGCTCAGGCAGGCGCTGATAGTTGCTCGTGTCACAGACTTGGATGCGGCCTATCAGACAGCAGCAGCGTTGGAGGCAGACACCTGCGGACTCGTGCTCGGAGTGCAGAGGTTAAGACGCAGGTAGTTCCTTCTCAGCCTCGCCAACAGCAGGGTAGTGTGCAGACGACCCCGAGGACTTCGACTTCCTATGCGTCCACTTCTACTGGGACGACGACGAAGTCAGGATCTCGGAGGAAGGTTTCGTTTGGGCGTGATAGGAGGCAGCTACCAAAACTGACTTCTCAACCTGTGATACATCGGTCGACCCTGGATGAATCGAGTACCTGGAACCATGTGCCTCCTGCAACACAACTCTCCTGATAGACTCCTCAACAGGAACATAGGTCTATCTCGGAACCTAACAGACCCGTCCTCACAAAGCTCAACCTCTGGGAGAAGAACACACTGTGCAACTCGGGATCTGCCTGCTGAGCCTCAGCAACTTGTCTCACAACGGCGGCAGCTGCTAACAAACTGCCCAACACACACTGACGACGAATGGATGAAACTCTGAAAGATCCCTCTGTCGCAGACTGCCACAACTGCCACTCTCTAAGCATCAGATGACTCATCTGTGCTTTCCTACTCAAGGCATCTGCAACTACATTCGCCTTTCCAGGCTTATACTCAATGCTGAAATCATAGTCTTTCAGATATTCCATCCATCGACGCTGCCTCATATTCAGATCCCTCTGAGAAAACATATATCTCAAACTCTGGTGGTCGGTACGGACTACAAAACTCACTCCGTACAAGTAAAGACGCCAAATCCGCAAAGCAAACACCATAGTTGCAAGCTCTAGGTCGTGGGTCGGGTAACTCTCCTCGTGGGGCTTAAGCTGGCGAGACGCATAAGCCACCACCCGGCCTTGCTGCATCAAGACCGCACCCAAACCAACACCTGAAGCATCTGTTCAAACCTCAAAACCCTCCTCCTGAAGGTAAGGCAAGAACTGGCGCCGACGTAAGCAGTCGCTTCAACTCTATGAAGCTCTGCTCACCCTGCTCCGACCATGCAAACGGAACTCCCTTTCTCGTCAACCGAGTCAAGGGTGTAGCAACCTGGGAAAAATCTCGAACAAACCTGCGGTAGTAACCTGCCAAACCCAGAAAGCTACGAATCTCAGACACAGATCGGGGACTCTCCCACTGTAAACTGCCTCAACCTTCGCTGGATCCACAGAAACTCCCTCACCTGAGATCACGTGCCCAAAAAGTGAACCTGTTGTAGCCAAAACTCACACTTACTAAGTTTGGCATACAATTGGTGCTCTCGCAAGGTCTGCAACACAATCCTCAGGTGCTCGGCGTGCTCCTCCTCCGAAGCGGAGTACACCAGAATGTCGTCAACAAACACTACGACAAACCGGTCCAAGAGCTGGTGGAACACTCGGTGCATCAGATCCATGAAGGCCGCTGGAGCATTGGTGAGCCCAAACGGCATCACCAAAAACTCAAAGTGTCATATCTGGTCGAAAAGCAGTCCTCTCAATGTCCGAATCTCTAATCCGCAATGATAGTAGCCCGACCTCAAGTCAATTTTCGAGAAGACACGAGCAGACTGAAGCTGATCAAAGAGATCATCAATCCTAGGCAAAGGATACATATTATTGATGGTCACTTGATTTAGCTTCCTATAATCAATACACAACCTTAGGCTACCATCCTTCTTCCGGACAAACAAAACAGGTGACCCCCCAGAGAAAAGCTAGGACGAATATAGCCCTTCTCCAACAACTCCTCAAGCTGCCTCTTCAACTCCCTCAACTCTGCTGTGCCATACGGTTACGGTGCTTGAGAAAGGTACAGTGCCAGGAAACCAACTCTACAGTAAACTCTATCTCTCTCTCTGGTGGAAGACCAGGCAACTCTTCCGGAAAGACATCCGGAAACTCACACACTACAGGAATGTCTCCCACAACCGAGGCAATCTGGTCAAGAGTCATGCAGAAACTAGGAAACCCTGACAACCAGAGCAAGTAACCTCCCTGCCCTCAAAGCAGAAACTAAAAAGCGAGAAGTAAGAGGTACGATACCCTGGAAGTAGAACGTGCTTCCCCAGGTATCCGCAAGTGCACCCTCTTTTCTGGCCATCCATCACTGCACCATACCGCTCCAACCAGTCCATACCAAAATCACATCATAGTCATGTAATTGCAAGGCAAACAGACGGGCTGACAACCACTGATCCTGCAACTGCACAGGTACCTCCTCGAGACAGTAGGACGTAAGGACAAAGTCCCCTGTCGGCAACTCTACTGCCAACTCAACAGACTCTCCCGAACTCAACTCTCCAAGGAGTCTAAAAACTCCTCAGACACAAAAGAGTGAGAGGCACCAGAATCAAAAAACCTCTAGTTGTACAACAAAAACTGAAATAGTACCTCCACCAGGTGAGCTGCCTCCGCGTCTGCACGAGTCAAGTGGGTAACACGACCTCTACCTCTCGACCCACCAGAACCTCCGGTCTGCTGACGCTGCTGCACAGGTGCCTGCTGCTGCTACTGCTACTGCTACTGCACTCGGGGCTGTGACTGGGTCTGCTACTGCGGCACACGAGGTAGCAAAGGACAATCTCACGCCATGTGACCCATCTGGTCACACCGGTAACACTGCCCAGCAAAAGTACGATGTACCTGCTGCGAAGGCTGACCTGACGGCTGCTGAACACTCCCAACCGACTTCTGCCTCTGCTCTGCCTGACTCCTATCACGCCGAAACTTCCTCCGAGATCCTGACTTCGCCGTCGTCCCAGTAGAAGTGGACGCGTAGGAAGTCGCAGTCCTCGGGGTCGTCTGCACACTACCCTGCTGCTGTCGAGGCTGAGAAGGAACTACCTGGGTCTGAACCTCTACGCTCCGAGCACGAGTCCGTAAAGTATCTGCCTCCAACGCTGCCGCTGTCTGATAGGCCGCATCCAAGTTTGTGACACGAGCAACTATTAGCGCCTGCTTGAGCTCTGGCCTCAAGCCCCTCACAAACTGCTGAGTCCTCAGACCCTCATCTCCCATAATCTGCGGAGCATAACGCCCTAGCTCCACAAATCTAGCCCTGTACTGCACCACAGTAAAGTCCCTCTGCTGCAAGTCCAGGAACTGGTACAACCTTTCCGTCCGAACGTAAGTAGGACACAAGGCTCTCTCAAAACAAATGACAAACTCCTGCCACGGAATCTGCCTAAGTGGGCGAGACTGAAAAGTAGTCTCCCACTCAGCGGACCACCAAGACAACGCCTGTGCCTGCAACTGGTAACTGGCTAGCAGCACTCGCTCCTCGGGAACACACTCCGTGGAACGAAAAGTCCGCTCCACTGCATCTAACCATGCCCGCGCTGCATAGGATCAGGCTGGCCAAAAACTGAGGAGGCTGAAACTACAGAACTCCCTCAAAACCTTCCCAGTACCACCCTGGGGTATCGGCGCGTCACGGTGCTGAGCAACAAACTGAGCCATCCCTCAAGAAATGGTCATGTCTAATCCCTGAGCTACCTGAGGTGGAGGTGGCGGCGGAGCAATACCACTATGTGCGTCCTGTGGCACGAAGGCTGCGTCTGCTGAGGTGGCGGAGCATCTCCAACCTCCTGACGAGTCGCACTGCTCGGCTACTCCCTCTCTAGGAACGCCTAGGAGCATAGTATATACAAGAGAAAAATACACACATAAATACACTAAACTAACTCCAGGCTACATAGCTGCAACTGTACTCTTTTTACTCTGAGTCTACATGATAAGTATTCCTTTATATCTCTCATCAGACCAGGCTCTGATACCAAACTGTAACGACCCAGAATCCGCATTACCAGTAACAACCAGTAACCCGAATTCTGACCCGCTAACCCACGAGACAAGCTCGGAAGGGTAGGAAGTGAAAGTCGAGGAGACTATATGTAAGAAGATACACACCATGCAAAGCTGTAAAATTCCACTATATGAACATATATATACAACTCAGAGTCTGAGCAAAGTACAGAGTACAGAAGTACAACAAAAAGGTACTACTCACTGCAGCTAAGGAGCACCAAACCGGAGTGGCTAGACTCGCCTGGAGGGAGTCGACGAAGACCCACCTGAAAGGGAAGGGAGTGAGTCTCAAGAAAAGAGACCCAGTAGGGAAAAGTAACCCCACGGCGGAAAGAACTAAAGTGCGGAAAGTAAAAACTGAAAGTAAGTACACGTCGCACCACACAACAAAACTGTAAACCTCGCGGCTCAGTACAACACACTCACACACACACAGTAAGTAGGACTCAGCTAGGGTCTGTGGCTCGGCGTCCGTCACCACAGAGGCTCTCAACCCCAGCCACGTGTGCACACTACAGACGCTCTCTCTCGCGTCTGGTCCACGACCGGTTTTTCCCTACGCTTGACCCTAGCGGTAGAGAAAGGGCTCCACGGAGACCGGCTCAAAACCACCACAAGGAGTACGCACAGGACAGAGTCGCACTCGACGTCCTGGCTCACTAGCGGAGGATAACCACACACTAGTCGTCTAGACGGAGTCGCACCCACGCCTAGGTAACACAACAGAAACGGGTACACGGTAACGCAACGCGCGTACAACAGACGGAACACACTCAACGTCTGAAACCTCGTACAGTAGTAAACACCTCGAGTCACAATCAACTACTTCAATGCACAGGCGGAGTCACACTCTAAGCCTGGCCCACATGTGCTATTAGGGCGGACATCACATGTCAATCGCCTCTAAACACACAACTCAGTCTGCTGGGACACAGGAGATTAACGGCCACATCGATTGCCGCCAATATGAGGTAAACGGCACTCACATGTCGTTATCCTGATTAAACGGCAATCGACCTTGTCGTTTAAATCACCCTGAAGATCTCAACGTCAACAGATGTGGACGTTGATCTTCAGTCCCCTAAACCCAGAACTGAACCGAATCAGTTCCAATGGGCAGAACCACCAACAGAACCCGACTGATGGAGGGAAACACTTCCTCTCATCAATGTAAACTACCAGAACAATAAAATTAAACAGTCTAACGCCTAGATTGTCCAATTTACCCAAAATCCGGCATGATACAACCAAACCCTAAACCATGATTTGCACACCAATTCACTTAATTGAGCATGCTGGTTTGCTGAGGAAGGTTATAGGAGTTAAGTCCCTACCTCAGAAGCTTAAACAATCCCCAAACAGCCACTACTCGCGCCGGATTCCCCGAAGACTCCGCGCGAATCGCACCAAAACCACGCGTTTCCCGCCCGATCAAGCAACGCCACACGATCCAGGGCCTTCCCACGAGCTCAAATCACCCAACAGAAGCTGTGGAAAACAAGAAAAGCAAAGGTGGAAGAAAGGAGAGGAAAGGAGAAGAAGGAACTCTGCTCTCGGGCTGCCCTATTTCAACAGGACTGGATAGTCGACGTCAACATCTCTGGTCGCCTACTGAACCGCCTAAAGACTGACGTCCAGATCCCCTGTCGCTGAGTTCAACATCAACGTCCACATCGCTGGACGCTGACTCTGACTCAACGGCAAGCCCTGGCCGTCAACCACACAGGACCTCTAACAGACCCAATAAGGATCCACTAAAGACCCGAGACCTTACAGCCCTCCCCCTTAAGGAATTTTGCCCTCAAAATTCAAACAACACAAGGAAAGAAGACTCACCAAAGAGGTACGGAAACTGCTCGCGCATTTCGTCCTCTCGCTCCCATGTCGACTCAACCGGAGTGCCGCTGCCACGCAACACGAACTAAAGGGATAGCCTGTTCCTCAACCTCTGAACTCGGCGATCCTCAATGTGCAACGGAAACTCTGGTACAGTCAACACTGGAGTCACCTCAGACCACTCTGCACTCTGCAGAACGTGAGACTCGTCAGAAAGGTACCTCGAAGCATCGACACGTGAAACACATCGTGGACACTGCCCAACTCTGACGGAAGCTCAAGTCTGTACGCCAAACCTCCGACACGCTCAGAAATGGTGAAAGGTCCAATAAAGCGAGGACTCAACTTTCCACGCCTACCGAACCTCACCACTCCCTTCATAGGAGACACACGGACAAACACCTGGTCCCCTACCTGAAACTCGAGCGGTCGTCTGCGCTGATCTGCATAACTCTTCTGCCGACTCTGAGCTGACTGAAGCCTCTGCCTCACAAGCTGAACTACCTCAACTGACTGAACCAACTCCGGCCCGTGACAACTCGTTCGCCAACCTCGAACCAGTCAAGAGGAGTGCGACACGGTCGTCCGTACAAAGCCTCATATGGTGCCAAACCGATACTGGAGTGATAGCTATTATATGCGAACTCGACCAACGGCAAGTGAACTGTCCACGACCCCTGCCACTCCAGGCAACAAGCTCTAAGCATGTCCTCCAAAGTCTGGATAGTCCGCTCTGACTGACCGTCTGACTGAGGGTGGTAGGCGGAACTAAAAGCCAACTCTGTCCCCAAAGCTCTCTGGAAACTGCGCCAGAACCCAGAAGTGAAGCGAGGATCCCTGTCTGACACAATAGAGATCGGCACTCCATGCAAAGGAACAATCCGCTCTACGTACAACGCGGCCAACCTACTCACACCCCAACTAGTCCTGACAGGCAAGAATCTGGCAGTCTTCGTCAATCTGTCCACAAGAACCCAAATGCTGTCAAAACCTCCAGCTGTCCTCGGCAAACCACAAACAAAGTCAGTCGTCACGTGGTCCCACTTCCACATCGGAATCTCTAACGGCTGCACAAGTCCTCCTGGACGCTGATGTTCGGCCTTCACCTGCTGACAGACCAAACACCTAGCAACAAAAGCCGCTATGTCTCTCTTCATCCCAGGCCACCAAAACTGACGTCTCAACCTGTGATACATCTTGGTCGACCCTGGATGAATCGAGTACCTAGAACCATGTGCCTCCTGCAACACAACTCTCCTGATAGACTCCTCAACAGGAACATAGAGTCTATCTCGGAACCTAACAGTCCCGTCCTCAAAGCTCAACCTGGGAAGAAGCAACACACTGTGCAACTCGGGATCTGCCTGCTGAGCCTCAGCAACCTGTCTCACAACGGCGGGAGCTGCTAACAAACTGCCCAACACACACTGACGACGACTGGATGAAACTCTGAAAGATCCCTCTGTCGCAGACTGCCACAACTGCCACTCTCTAAGCATCAGATGACTCATCTGTGCTTTCCTACTCAAGGCATCTGCAACTACATTCGCCTTTCCAGGCTTATACTCAATGCTGAAATCATAGTCTTTCAGATATTCCATCCATCGACGCTGCCTCATATTCAGATCCCTCTGAGAAAACACATATCTCAAACTCTGGTGGTCGGTACGGACTACAAAACTCACTCCGTACAGGTAAAGACGCCAAATCCGCAAAGCAAACACCAAGCTGCAAGCTCTAGGTCGGGGTCGGGTAACTCTCCTCGTGGGGCTTAAGCTGGCGAGACGCATAAGCCAACCCGGCCTTGCTGCATCAAGACCGCACCCAAACCAACACCTGAAGCATCTGTGCAAACCTCAAAACCCTCCTCACCTGAAGGTAAGGCAAGAACTGGCGCCGACGTAAGCAGTCGCTTCAACTCTATGAAGCTCTGCTCACACTGCTCCGACCACAAACGGAACTCTTTTTCTCGTCAACCGAGTCAAGGGTGCAGCAACCTGAGAAAAATCTCGAACAAACCTGCGGTAGTAACCTGCCAAACCCAGAAAGCTACGAATCTCAGACACAGATCTGGGACTCTCCCACTGCAAAACTGCCTCAACCTTCGCTGGATCCACAGAAACTCCCTCACCTGAGATCACGTGCCCCAAAAAGTGAACCTGTTGTAGCCAAAACTCACACTTACTAAGTTTGGCATACAATTGGTGCTCTCGCAAGGTCTGCAACACGATCCTCAGGTGCTCGGCGTGCTCCTCCTCCGAAGCGGAGTACACCAGAATGTCGTCAACAAACACTACGACAAACCGGTCCAAGAACTGGTGGAACACCCGGTGCATCAGATCCATGAAGGCCGCTGGAGCATTGGTGAGCCCAAACGGCATCACCAAAAACTCAAAGTGTCCATATCTGGTCCGAAAAGCAGTCCTCTCAATGTCCGAATCTCTAATCCGCAACTGATAGTAGCCCGACCTCAAGTCAATCTTCGAGAAGACACGAGCAGACTGAAGCTGATCAAAGAGATCATCAATCCTAGGCAAAGGATACCTATTCTTGATGGTCACTTGATTTAGCTTCCTATAATCAATACACAACCTCAGGCTACCATCCTTCTTCGGACAAACAAACAGGTGACCCCCACGGAGAAAAGCTAGGACGAATATAGCCCTTCTCCAACAACTCCTCAAGCTGCCTCTTCAACTCCCTCAACTCTGCTGGTGCCATACGGTACGGTGCCTGAGCAAAAGGTACAGTGCCAGGAACCAACTCTACAGTAAACTCAATCTCTCTCTCTGGTGGAAGACCAGGCAACTCTTCCGGAAAAACATCCGGAAACTCACACACTACAGGAATGTCTCCCACTCCACGGTCAGAGCAATCTGGTCAAGAGTCACTGCAGAAACTAGGAACCCTGACAACCAGAAGCAAGTAACCTCCCTGCCCTCAAAGCAGAAACTAAAAAGCGAGAAGTAAGAGGTACGATACCCTGGAAGTAGAACGCGCTTCCCCAGGTATCCGCAAGTGCACCCTCTTCTTCTGGCAATCCATCACTGCACCATACCGCTCTAACCAGTCCATACCCAAAATCACATCATAGTCATGTAACTGCAAGGCAAACAGACGGCTGACAACCACTGATCCTGCAACTGCACAGGTACCTCCTCGAGACAGTAGGACGTAAGGACAAAGTCCCCTGTCGGCAACTCTACTGCAACTCAACAGACTCTCCCGAACTCAACTCTCCAAGGGAGTCTAAAAGTCCTCAGACAAAAGAGTGAGAGGCACCGGAATCAAACAAAACTCTAGCTGTACAACCAAAAACTGAAACAGTACCTTCCACCAGGTGAGCTGCCTCCGCGTCTGCACGAGTCAAGTGGGTAACACGACCTCTACCTCTCGACCCACCAGAACCTCCGGTCTGCTGACGCTGCTGCACAGGTGCTGCTGCTGCTATGCTGCGCTACTCACGGGGCTGTGACTGGGTCTGCTGCTGCGGCACACGAGGTAGCAAAGGACAATCTCGCGCCATGTGACCCATCTGGTCACACCGGTAACACCCCAGCAAAAGTACGATGTACCTGCTGCGAAGGCTGACCTGTCGGCTGCTGAACACTCCCACCGACTGCTGCCTCTGCTCTGCCTGCCTCCTATCACGCCGAAACTTCCTTCGAGATCCTGACTTCGCCGTCGTCCCAGTAGAAGTGGACGCGTAGGAAGTCGCAGTCCTCGGGGTCGTCTGCACACTACCCTGCTGCTGTCGAGGCTGAGAAGGAAATACCTGGGTCTGAACCTCTGCGCTCCGAGCACGAGTCCGCAAGTATGCCTCCAACGCTGCCGCTGTCTGATAGGCCGCATCCAAGTCTGTGACACGAGCAACTATCAGCGCCTGCCTGAGCTCTGGCCTCAAGCCCCTCACAAACTGCTGAGTCCTCAGACCCTCATCTCCCATAATCTGCGGAGCATAACGCCCTAGCTCCACAAATCTAGCCCTGTACTGCACCACAGTAAAGTCTCTGCTGCAAGTCCAGGAACTGGTACAACCTTTCGTCCGAACGTAAGTAGGACAGAAGGCTCTCTCAAAAGAAACGACAAACTCCTGCCACGGAATCTGCCTAAGTGGGCGAGACTGAAAAGTAGTCTCCCACTCAGCGGACCACCAAGTCAACGCCTGCGCCTGCAACTGGTAACTGGCTAGCAGCACTCGCTCCTCGGGAACACACTCCATGGAACGAAAAGTCCGCTCCACTGCATCGAACCATGCCGCGCTGCATCTGGATCAGGCTGGCCCAAAAACTGAGGAGGCTGAAACTGCAAGAACTCCCTAAACACCTTCCAGTACCACCCTGGGTACCGCGCGTCACGGTGCTGAGCAACAAACTGAGCCATCCCCTCAAGAAATCGAGTCATGTCTAATCCCTGAGCTACCTGAGGTGGAGGTGGCGGCGGAGCAATACCACTATGTGCGTCCTGTGGCGAAGGCTGCGTCTGCTGAGGTGGCGGAGCATCTCCAACCTCCTGACGAGTCGCCTGCTCGGCTACTCCCTCTCTAGGACGTCGCCTAGGAGCCATAGTACTATACACAGAGCAAAATACACACATAAATACACTAACTAACTCCAGGCTACATAGCTGCAACTGTACTCTTTATACTCTGAGTTACATGATAAGTATTTCCTTATATATCTCATCAGACCAGGCTCTGATACCAAACTGTAACGACCAGAATCAGCATTACAGTAACAACCAGTAACCCGAATTCTGACCCGCTAACCCACGAGACAAGCTCGGAAGGGTAGGAAGTGAAAGTCGAGGAGACTATATGTAAGAAGATACACACCATGCAAAGCTGTAAAATTCCACTATATGAACATATCATATACAACTCAGAGTCTGAGCAAAGTACAGAGTACAAAGTACAAAAAAAGGTACTACTCACTGCAGCTAAGGAGCACCAACACCGGAGTGGCTAGACTCGCCTGGAACGGGAGTCGACGAAGACCCACCTGAAAGGGAAGAGAGTAGTCTCAAGAAAAGAGACCCAGTAGGGAAAAGTAACCCACCGGCGATAGAACTAAAGTGTGGAAAGTTAAAACTGAAAGTAAGTACACGTCGCACAACAACAAAAAACTGTAAACCTCGCAGCCAGTAACACACACTCACCACACACCAAGAATAGGACTCAGCTAGGGTCTGTGGCTCGGCGTCCCGTCACCACAGAGGCTCTCAACCCCAGCCACGTGTGCACACTACAGACTCTCTCTCGCGTTGGTCCACGACGGTTTTTACCCTACGCTTGACCCTAGCGGTAGAGAAGGGGCTCCACGGAGACGGCTCAAAACCACACAAGGAGTACGCACAGGACAGAGTCGCACTCAACGTCCTGGCTCACTAGCAGAGGAGAACCACACACTAGTCGTCTAGACGGAGTCGCACCACGCCTAGGTAACTCAACAGAAACAGGTACACGGTAACGCAACGCGCGTACAACAGACGAAACACACTCAACGTCTGAAACCCCGTACAGTAGTAAACACCTCGAGTCACAATTAACTACTTAAATGCACAGGAGGAGTCACACTCAAAGCCTGGCCCACATGTGCTATTAGGGCGGACATCACATGTCAATCGCCTCTAAACACAAACTCAAGTCTGCTGGGACACAGGAGATTAAGGCCACATCGATTGCCGCCAACATGAGGTAAATGGCACTCACCATGTCGTTTATCCTGATTAAACGGCAATCGACCTTGGCGTTTAAATCACCCCTGAAGAACTCAACGTCAACAGATGTGGACGTTGATATCTTCAGTCCCCTAAACCCAGAACTGACCAAATCAGTTCCAATGGCAGAACCACCCAACAGAACTCGACTGATGGAGGGAAACACTTCCTCTCATCAATGTAAACTACCAGCACAATAAAATTAAACAGTCTAACGCCTAGATTGTTCAATTTACCCAAAATCCCGGCATGATACAACCCATCCCTAAACCATGATTTGCAACCAATTCACTTAATGAGCATGCTGGTTTATGAGGAAGGGTAGGAGTTAAGTCCCTACCTCAGAATGCTTAAACAATCCCCGAACAGCCACTACTCGCGCCGGATTCCCCGAAGACTCCGCGCGAATCGCACCAAAACCCGCGTTTCCCGCCCGATCAAGCAACGCCACCGATCTGGGCCTTCCCACGAGCTCAAATCACAACAGAAGCTGTGGAAAAAAAGAAAAGCAAAGGTGGAAGAAAGGAGAGGAAAGGAGAAGAAGGAACTCTGCTCTCGGGCTGCCCTATTTCAACAGGACTGGCTAGTCGACGTCAACATCACTGGTCGCCTATTGAACCGCCTACAGACTGACGTCCAGATCCCCTGTCGCTGAGTTCAACATCAAACGTCCACATCGCTGGACGCTGACTCTGACTCAACGGCAAGCCTTGGCCGTCAACACACAGGACCTCTAACAGACCCAATAAGGATCCACTAAAGACCCGAGACCTTACATAGTGATCCTGAACTCCTCCCATGTGAATTGTGCATCGGCCCTGGTGGCCTCAAACGTACTCCTACCATGCACGTGCGCCTCTTCGAGCTAGAATGTGGCTAGCATTAACTTGTCACATCCGTGCATTGCATAACGCAAAAAACTCGTTCATCTCTTTCAGCCAATTCTCTGCCTCATCAGGATAATGGTCCCCTGAATCGAGTCGGATTCAATTGTGAAAATTTCGATGTAATTCACCAGCTCCTCGGTTTATTGTTGTTATTAGCTCCAGCAGCCTGGTAATGCCTGGGTAAGCTGCTGGATGGTGTGTTGCATGTCACAGAGTTGAGCACGCTCCGCTGCCATTGCTAGTGTTTAAGTTCCTTCTACAGAGAATTAAATGTAAGTCATTGAGTTTCCACTAAGTTTGTGCGTGTGTGAGTTTATTTTATCTCATTACCCTTGGTTCTACCCATCTCACATAGGTACGGAATTTAGACTCTAAGTAAAGGCAGGTCAAACCTAGATCATCCTATACTTAAGAATACCTAGATCATCCCCATAACCCACAGGTCCAAGATCAAAACTTGGCTCAGATACCACAAAACTGTAACCCCCTAACACGGAATAACGGAGCGATATTACAGTTATTAATAGTACAGAGCGAGAAAAATAAATACAAACCATTGCACAAAGGGAATAATACCAATAACTCCAATTTCATTAATAATCCATCAAACTTCTATTACATCATCTATCAAGCCATAACTAGGGCCCAGAGTACTTTATTGAAACTCCAAACTAATACATACTGACCAACTACTACTAAAATACTATCTACTATGCCAAGATAGCTGATCAGGTCACTCCTGAGCAACATCCTCGTCAGTCCCATCCTCGTGAGTGTGGTCACCATCCGACTCACCTGAACACATGAAATAAATACGCATGATGAGCAAATAATGCCCATAGGACTTAATATCTCATGAGAACAAGCATGCTTTAAATAATTAATGTCTTAACTGCAGAGTAACTAAAGAGTATAGTCATGTTGAGCAAGTAACGACAACAAAAGAGCAATAGCACTGTATAGTGAAATTAGCTCAACGAGAAACGATAATAGAATGGCCATGTAATGATAATAGCACTTATATAGCACTCGAATAGATAGCACTTTGATTGTCAATGATTAATTTATAGTATTAAATGGCACTGGATGCATGTCGTACACATCCTGATCATGTACCCTTGCAATGAAATGACACTCTTCGAAAGCTCTCCCCGGGACCAGACCGGGCCCTATTGCACTGGCATATAGCACTGTTTGTTATTTAAGACAATCAATTGTATGGCCAATGAGTACCAAGAAGAGATGCGAGTAATAGACGAAATAGATAAGAGTATAGAGTGAAAGTGAAAGATGAGAGTAACGAGATAGTAGATGAGATAGGGGTATAATCGTAAAACATCGTTAAGCCACGATAGTAACAGTTGCACAGCACCAGGTCGAGTACCGGCAACCTGGTAGAAGTCACATCTGCCCACGTGCCGTGAACACGGCCAGATGGTCCGGCGTGATCCCAAGATAGAGAGAACACACACTAAGGCCATTTGGATCATACTGATCCCTAGGGGGTTTAACGGGTTTTTAAGGGTACAACTAGCTCGTCGGCTAAGGATGTGCGCCAAGCCAAGAAGACTTACAGAGACCTTGACAAGGATTTCCTGGTCCAGTCAGGAGTCTTCCCAGTGGAGAGGTGGTCCATGCCAAGAGAGTGTGTAGAAAACTAGGGTTCGTCGTGCCTCGAGTGCTCGAGGGCCCGAGGGAAGCGGTAACGGTGTATAAAACGTGCGAGTAAAACGAAGACAAGTGTAATTAATTAAATAAAAATTTAGTATTTATTTCTCTAATTACCAGATACATTATTGAGTAATTAATAGGGCTTATTGGCAAACATATTTTTTAAGTGTGTGCAAGTGTAAGAAATCAAGAGAGCATAGTGGATTGTGCACAGAGCTTTTAAATTAGTTAGATTTATAATTTTTGCCCATTAATAATTATTCAGATCGAATTATTCATACAGTGTTTATTGAGGCTAAACAATGGCTAAATAGCATTAGAGTAGGGTATATAAGTAATTTCAGGTTCTGGCTGTATTCTGAGAACGCGATGGGGTGCCCGTCGCGATTCAAGTCGTGACGGGTGGTCTGGCGTGACAGTCGAACCGGCTTGCCTGGCCCGGTTCAGGGGGTGAGAATGCGACGACGCGGGCCGTCGCATTCATATCGCGATGGTGCGACTGACCGCGACCCTCTGAGGTCGCGACGGATCGGGCCCATCGCGAATTCAAGGTGCGGCCCTACTAGAAAAGGGTTTTTCTCATTTTGGAGTTCGGTCCTTTCTCCCATCATGCTACAAGGTACTTCAAAAATCTATATAAAATCGCACAGTGGTCTAAAAATCTTGAAGCCGTTTTAATCGAAAGAGGACATGGTGATCTATCACTGGTAATGATTAATTAGAAAACAATCATGTATGAGGCATGCTTTGACTAGGTTACTTTTCGTTAACCTAAACATGCACAGTCAAAGATCAACAAATTAATTAGCGATGGATACATGATGAAAATTAGGGAAACTAGGGGTGTTTGAAAGCCAACAACACGTAGTATTTATGAGAATATTCGCATGGCATGGATCATGTACATGCATGGTTTGAAGGCAATAATGTAGGTTCGAGTACATGGAGATAACAAGTTTTCACAGAATTAATTCTCCTTTTGGATGAACGAAAATAGCTAAACTAAGGGCTTTCAAAGAGGATCAGAAGGCTACCTAGGGTTAAGTTTCACGAGTTTAGCTTGAGAGATTGCCTACCTTGCATGGGTTTAAATCCTAGGGTTTTGGTGACGAAGAGAAGATGAAATCCCGTGTTCCAGGCCTTCTCCTTCTTGCCTCTTCGTCCTCAACCTTCTCCTTCGTTCTCAAGTCTCCAGCAACGATCTAGGGTTGCTAGGGCCGAATTGGAGTGTCTATGTCTTGCTACAGAGTCCATTCACCATAAAACTCTTCCTTTCCATAAAATCCGAGTTTTCCAATTTATCTCCATAATTCCCATATTTCTCTACCTAATAGGATTGGAAAGAGGCTAAATTTTCGTGAGTAAGGTCTAGGTAGGGTAGGACTCTTTTTAGGATAGATTTGACTTATTTAGCATTTATCTTTAACCCCTTTCTATTTATTAATTAATTATACACAATTTGGATAATTATTTCCCATCCCATGATGGGATCCTTACAATTAGGCCCATTTTTTGTATTTGAGTCATTTACACAACCCTTATTGATTTAATTAATGGGCTTGATTTAATTTCCTTTTATTTCACTTACTCCTCATTTATTCTAATTAATCTATTTATCTCATTTATTTAATAAAAAATTTTATTTTATTTGATATTTTAAAAAAAGGTTACTACACATTCCATACTTCCTTATTCCATGATTAGGTGGGGTATGTGTGACATGACATGCATATGCCTTTGCACGTGTAGCTAGCCTTCTTGCCATGCATGGGTGTGAATGAGGGTGGTTTGAGCTCTTTTCATATGCTTCTAGTGTTTTGCATACTCCCCACATCCAGTTTGTGGTGTATATGTGATGTTGGGGAATAATCTTGAGGTTCAGCCATGACTGCCAGCTCTCTGTCTGTAGTCGTGACCAGTTGTTGTCGCCTTCTTGGTCGCGACACCTTCCCTGTCGCCTTCCAGTTACTCTAGATGCTCCATCCACACTGTCATGTTCGGTAGTGAAAGTATGGGTGTCGCCTTCTACTCCCAGAATGCGTCGGGCTTCCTGTCGCCTTCTGGTTTGCGATAGCCCTGCGTCGCATTCTCTATGATAGCGATAGGTGCCTATCACCTTCTTAAACATAGAGCTGACTATTTCCGTTCGGAGCTGTGCTTCCGCCGAATTTGTGTTTCTCTATCCCTGTTGCACTTGTGCTATTCCTAGCACGGTACTACACTAATCAGTTCGCTATGTGTTCGGCACTCGTGGGCTTCTCTCGTTGTGTGGTTGTTACCATTTCCCAGACCCCCATCCTTGTGAGCCCATTGAGGGAGTTTTCCAAGCTACGAATGTGCTCGAGTTAGAGACTTTGGAGATGAGGGGAAAACAGTGGGTAGACATCGATGTCGAGTCATTTGTAGAGCTCTCGTGATTGGTCTGGAATGCCGAGGTGGTTCGAGCTTGTTCTTCCGGCACAGGCTAGTCAGTCCTTTCCTTGTTGCCTCACTCTATGTGATTTCCGGAACTACATAGAGGTTCCAGGCACGGGACCATAGTTCAGCACAAACTACGACAGTTATTGTAGTTCTTAGTGTCCCTCGTGGCTCTGAAGGGAGGATGGTAGGCCCGGATGTGTGGTCGAGGGTAAGACGTGTGTGATGCTCCTGACTGGTTGACTAGTGTAGTTGTTTCTGTAACGTACGCGTTTCTCGATCTTTGTGGATCGTGGATTAGTGGTAGTTCGGATCTTGTTTATTGGTTTTGGTTGGTGCTCATTGCCATATGGGGTCATTGGGCCTTTGATGAGGTTTCCGCGTGTTGTGTGGAGCTTAGTGGGTCGGCAGGTTAGGGTCCGTAGTGCCCGTTGGTTCACTGAGTGTGAACGCGACGGTGTTGAAGGACGCGTTCTGACGCGTCGTTGGAGGGTCGCGTTCAGGTTGCCGATGTTTGGTGTCGACGTCTAGATGTGTGCCGTGTGTCGTGCATGAGTGGGGCTGCTGACGTCAAGTGTGAAGGCGACGCCTGAAGCTGTCGCGATCAGGTCGCGACAGTGAGGTGTGTCGCGTCATGAACCGATGTATGGTTTTTAAAAGGTTTGGCCGAACAGAGCTTTCCCAAGTTCTGCTCGACCAGGGAAGGAGTTGCTGCGGCTGTTCGGGGTGATTTGGCATTTCGGCGGAGTTCTCGTCGCGCTCATCGACGCTAGGACGTCGCGAGGATTGGGGAAACGCCGCGCCATGCTTGGATTGCGTGTTCTTCGTGAAGGTAGGGAGATTCCACAATCTTTGATTGCGTGGATGGCATGTGATGTGTATTCGATAGGTTTAATGCTTTATGAACAATAGATAGCAAGCTAGGTTATTCATTAAAGCATGAAAATCGGAAATTATGTGGTTTGCATGGAAATCCGAGGATGGTTCTCGAATTAGGTTTTTACCTGAGAAGGTGTGTTTAGGCTGTCGCGACCATGTCGCAACAGGACGACCCGTCGCGACAGGATTTCTTGTCGCGCCCTATCGTAGCGTCGTGATTAGAAGGCGGTCATGGCCTCTGTCGCGATCAAAGCCGAGGGTTCTGCTAGGCAGGCTTTTGGTGTTTTGGTTATTCGATTATTGTTTTATTATTGTGCATGGCAATGCTAATGATGCCTTAGCACTTGTAGCGTTCAGTGAGCGTGGTTAATGTGTCGTTTGTGTGTGGTTCAAGTGTTAAGGGTGGAGCTCACGAAGTGAGCATGCTTTTACGCAATGTTTATATAATTTAGGTGCATGGCATGGCTAGTGGTCGATATTGTGATTAGTGAAGTATAGCTAGTATAACTAGTATGAGGTGATGGGCAATGAGGTCGGATATGAACCTAGCCTAGTATATGTTTGTCTTTTAAAAGTATTACAATGTTATACATGTTAAGTAATGTGTGTTGCCGTAGAGGTCACAGGGTAACCAATGACAGGCAAGGTGCATGGATTGTTGTGATATACGTATGTATTAGTGTGAGATGGTTTGGAGGTCACATTATGATCAATGATAAGCCAATTGTGGTTGACTATCAGGATCTATGTGTATGCTTGTGTAGATAGCTTGTGAGTCTGAATGACTAGGTCAAGCTAGTCCTTACTTTGTACCGTGGTTTTAGTAAAGAATATATAGCATATATCGTGGTTTGTGCATTGCTGATTTGGTGGTCCGCGTCTATTCCAGAATGCCTCTTCAGTTGGGAGCCCCAAGTTTTGTGTGAGCCAGGCACGTAAGTGTGCTCGGGGCTTGTCCCGGTGCAGTGGTACCGTCGAGGTCTTGTCGTCTCCTGGACACCCTCACTCTCAGGGAGAGTTGTCGTCCGGCTGAGGGAAAGACAGAAGTGGGACAGTGACTTGTGAGAGTTGTGTTTAGTCACTTGTAGCGCGCTCGTAGTTGGAGGTTACGGACACCAGTGAGTACTGGTCCCCAGCTAGTCCTGTTTACCAATGCCTCACTTTAGAGAGCTCGGGCTAGAGTCTCTAAAGGTGTCAGGCATGGCCTGCAGGGTGTGTGACCTGTAGGTTGTGGTGGTTTGGTTGGTCTCCATAGTTCTTTGGCCTTACTTGTGTTGTGGAGCTGCAGTTGGACCTTTTGTCCGTGACTGCGAGACTGAGAGGTAGTTCTTGTGTTGTGTTGTCCGGTTGGATACTGGTGTCATGAACCAGTAGTCTGTCCCATGTGGTGGCGTCGTGCTTTCTGGCTTGTGCTTGCTATCATTTGTAACGTGCTTTAGTTGTGGTTTCACCGGTTGTTGTGTGCCATGGTGTTGGCACAGTTGTAGTTATGGTTTGTGAGCGGTGACTCACTAGTTGTGGTTTGACTGGTTGTGGGTGTGCACTAGTGGTGGCACAATCGTGTTGGTGTTTCATTGGTGGTACCTGTGGTGGTGGGTACCTGTACCCTTGTGGTGTTGGTTTCTCGTGTTACCTTGTGTACCAGTCTTTTCAGTGTTGAGGTGAAGCTGTGCTCTGTGGGGGTCGTGTGGTAAGACCTTCCACTTGTTGTGTTTTATATTTCTTTATGGGTAAACTTCCGAGTATGGTTTAGTATGTGATGGATTGGCACCGTGGTAGCCAGTCCTGTTATTTAGATGTGATATTCGATACATCGTGATTAAAGGGTATAAAGGATTAACTTGGTTAGCAATCCTATCCCCATGTGTGTAGAGCTTTCCAGTAAAGCTAATAGCTAGGCAATGCTTTTGCCTGTGTGGCTTACAGATTAGGCTTTCCAGTTTTTGGGCAGACTAGTAGCGTGGTGTTAGTTCTGCCGTTGTCTCATCTTATTTCCGGAATTAGTGTGAATTGATATAATTATGCTTTGTTGTGAGCATGAAATGGTTTGGCTTCTGGTGTTCCCAGTGAGCCCCGTTGGGTTGAGATCCTTACGTACTGTGTGTTGTTTGGGTGGTCCCTTGCTGAGCCAATGACTTGTTGAGGCTCACTCCCTTATAGTTCTTTCAGGGTTTACCGTGTGGTGTGGCTTGAGGAGTGTGTGTCAGACTTTTACCACCAGCAGTAGTGTTAGTAGAGTTGTGTGAGCTTGTGCTCCCTCGGGTATGCCCCAAGTAGTTGTACTCTTCTTAATTTGGGCATGTAATAATGTAATGGGACAGTTGTGAAATTGTATATGCATGTATGAGCACATATCCTTTCTTGTGTCTCTTACTGTTGTGCTTTGTCTTTTATATTCCTCCTGGACGCGTGTACGAGCTATCCCTTGCGAGACTTCGGTCCGTTCGCGGGAAACGGATCTGGATATGACCCTTATTCGGTATAGATATCCAGGGCCGTTACAGTTTTTGTGGCTGATGTTCTTGTCCGCAGGTTACTTCTGTCTGCATGTATAGCGGTGTGGTGGTCACAGTGAGTTGTTTACAGGGTTCTTAGTCGTGTAGTGTTTTTCCGACCGGTAGTAGTGTAATAGCCTCCGCACTTTCTTCAGTAGAATAGATTGTTATTTATTGATTATCTTTTTAATTATATATATTCTTCTTGTTAGAACTAGTGGGTGATTGTAGTCTCTACTGGACTTCTTCGCGAGGCTCACACTCCCTTCCTTTCCAGGTGAGAGTTCACAACACCAGCAGGTTGCCCGGTAGACAGAGGAGATGGGGTTGCAGTAGCCGGCATCGTCCTTAACATGTCCCCCTTTTTTGGTGCTTTGGTACTCCACTCTCGGGGTATGCCCCTTAAGGGTTGTGTCTTTCCCATCCACTTGTACTATTTGTGTTTGGGACTTGTACCACATACTTGTGTTTACTTTCACTTGTTCGTACATTTCTAGTGATGTAGTGTGTTGTTTATTTTCCTTTACATATTCTATCAGATTGATCATTCAACCCTTCTGGGTCCTCAGATCCATGGGTGGGGTGCATTAAAAATCGGTTCTCGATGGGAATCGAGAGTTAGGTTTTCGGGGTCGTTACAATGCCGGATCACATGGCTTTTAGACAGGGATGGAGTGCCATCTAACTCTGCCAACAAGGCAAAGTCACATCCATTATAATGGCCTAGGATTCGAGTTACTGAAACCTACCAGTATACCAGAACCCTGAACTACCACCCACAAGCCGAAGCTCGGAGGGTTAAAGAAAGGTGTCTGAAGAAACATGTAAGAGACCAACTACAAAAGGTCGATGTAGCAACTCTGATTTTTTTTTAAATCCTAAATGAAATTAATTAAATTAAATAAATGTGATAAAAAGAATTAAAATAGAATAAGAGAGTGAATAAAGAGAATAAAAGGAAATTAAATTAAACCCATTAAGCTAAATTAAGAATGGGTTGTACTAGTGTTCCAAACAAAATGGATGGCCCAAATGTGAAAGAGCCCATCATGGGTTGGGAGCTAATTAAGTGAAATTCGTACTAAAAATAGTAATAATTAGTAAAAGGGTGAAGATAAATAGTAAATGACCCATATATATCCTAAAAGGGAGTCCTAGACTTACCCAAACCCTTTACCCACGAAATTAACTCTTCCCCAATCTTATTAGATAGATAAAGGAGAGAAATAGGGAGATATGGGAAATTCAGAGTTTTAAAAGAAAGGAGGAGTTTTAGAAAGTAAGGACTCTTAACCACCCTATACACTTCAAATTGTCCCTACCAAGTCTCATTTTGTTTCTGGGAACCTTCGAGGACGAGGAGAGGAGGTGTGGACGTGAGGAGCAAGAAGGAGAGACACTTGGAAAGGAGGATTTCTTCTCATCTTCGTCATTAAACTCTAGGTCTTCTTTACACCACGAAAAGGTATGTAATCTCTCAGCAACAAATCACCTAAGTTCGGCCGTAGGTAGTCTACATATCCATATTGAAAGCCCTACAGTTTGCCTAATTATCGTGGCTCCATGAAGGAGTATTAAATGTTCTAAACTCTATCCATACCATGCACCTGAACCTTCATGATTGCTTTCAATCCACGCATGTACTTAATCCCATGTCATGAAATATTCTCATAAATACTACATGATGTTAGCTTTCAAACGCTCCAATTTTCCCCATTTTCATCTTGTATCTTTTGCAAATTAAATCAAAATCCATGACTGTGTATGTTCTAGGTCCCGAAAAGCAACACATCAAAGCATGCCCTATTCGTGTCTATTTTCTAATTACTCATGCATGTTGATAGATCTACGAGTCTACCTTCATTTAGAACTAGTTTCATACTTTTGATTATCATGCGATTTAGTACGATTTTAGAAGTGTGTTGTATCATGAAAGGAGGGAAGGACCAAACACAAAAATGGTAGATTCCCTTTTCTGGGTCGGGCCGCCTCTCTGAAATCGTGACGGGCCACCCCATCGCGATATCAGAGAGGTTGCAACCGAGTGGTCCGTCGCGTTATAAACGCGACGGCTGCGCCGTCGCGGTTTCCTCTCGAACCGAGCCAAGCCGGCCGGTTCATCTGTCGCGCCCGGACTGCCCATCGCGACTTGATCGTGACGGTACCCCATCGCGTTTTCAAGATTTTGGCCATAACTGTAAATTTCCCTTATACCCCTGCTATTTACACCATTTGACCCTTGTTTACACTAATTAAGCATTGTTATGATTAGTATTAATCTAATTATTAATATTTGGTAATAATTACATAAATTGAATTAAGTAAAAGCCAAAGCACGATTATACATACTCTCTTGATTTCTTACACTTGCACACACTAAACGTTTTTATTTGCAATGAGACCCTATTAAAATACTCAATAATATATCTAGTAACTAAGTGTAATTATTTTACTTAAATTCCATATTATTAAATGACACTTGTCTTCATTTTATCCGCATGTTTTGTTCACCGATATCGCGTCCTGCTTCCTTCGAGCACTCGAGGCAAGACGGACAACGTTTCATTACACACTTTTCTTGGCATGGCCCACCTCTCCGTTGGAAATACTCCTGACTGAACCAAGGACTCCTTGTCAAGGCCTCCATAAGTCTCCTCGGCTTTGGCACACGTCCTTTGCCGATGAGCTGGTTGTACCCTTTAAAACCCGTTACCCCCTTAGGAATCAGCTCGATCTAACGGCCTTAGTGTGTTTCTTTCTTACCTTGGGATCACGCCGGACCATCTAGCCTGTGTTCATAGCATGGCTAATGGGCGGATGTGACTTCTACCTGACTGCCGGCACCCGACCTAGTGCCGTGCAACTGTGACTATCGTCGGTTTAACGTTGTTTTACGAATATGTCCCTATCTCATCTACTATCTTTATACTCTCATCTGTTCACTTTCTCTCTACTCTCTCGTCTAATTCATCTACCATTCTCATCTATTCTTGGAACTCTATTTGGCCATCTATATGATTGTCTAAGATAAGAAACATGACTATGCCAGTGCAATAGGGCCCGATCTGGTCCTGGGAGGAGTGCCCGAAAAGTACTATTTGCCCATGGGAGTTAAAATGATCAGGATGTTGGCATACATCTAGTGCCATTATACTATCAAGATTTAATCTATGTCAATCAAATCCAAGTACTATTAATTCAAGTGCTATCTATACAAGTGCTATCGTTACGTGCTATGTCGTCATATGGCCAATCTTTTATCATAAGTTGATGTGCTATTTATCATGTGCAAGTGCTATCGTTACTTTGCTCTACATGACTATGCTCTCTAGTTACCCTGCCTTTTAAGACATTAATCATTTAAAGCATGCTTGTTCATAGAGTAAAGTCCTTCTGGGCATTATTCGCTCATCCTGCATTATTATTTCATGTGTTTCAGGTGAGTCGATGAGGATTACCACACTCATGAGGAGGGGAATGGGATGATGCTCAAGAGTGACCTATTTCGTCAACCCGTGCTTATTAGTTAGATAGTTTAGTTATGAGTTAGTCAATATGTATTGGTTTGATTTGAGTAAAGTACTATGGGCCCTAGCTTTGGCTCTAATTAGTGGATGTAATAGTTAGTTGATGGATTATTAATGAAGTTGGATTACATTTGGCGTTATTCCAATGTGCAATGGTTTGATGTCTATTAGTGCTCTGTACTATTAATAACTGTAATCCGCTCCGATATTCTACGTCGGGGCGGTACAGTTTTGTAGTATCAGAGCCTAGGTATCTTAAGTATAGGATAATCTAGGTTGACTGCCTTGACTTAGAGTCTAAATCCATACCAATGTGAGAAATGGGTAGAACCAAGGGTAATGAGATAAAATAACTCACACCGCACAAACTTAGTTCAACCTCATTAACTTACATTAAAAATTCTCTTTGAAGGAACTTAAGACACTAGCAATAGCAGCGAAGTGTGCACAACTCTGTGATATGCAACAAACTATTCAACAACTCACTCAAGCACTACTTCAGGCTGCTGGAGCCAATGGAAATAGAGGAGTCAGAGATCTGCACAAAAATTTCCGCAATCTGAACCGTCGTTTAGTGGGACCACTGATCTCGATGAGGCAAAAATTGGCTTAAGGAGAGAGAGTATTTTTGGTGTTATGCAATGTGCGGATGGTGACAAACTTCTACTAGCAACATTCCAGCTCGAGAGGGACGCCCGTGCGTGGTGGGAGTCTGTGGAGGCCACTAGGGCCGATGCACAGTTACATGGAATGAGTTTAAGGAGCACTTCAACTCCAAGTACTTTTCTTAAAGAGTTCAAGAAAGAAAAGCCTCTGGTTTTCTGCACTGAAATAGAGGAACCTTACAGTTGCCGAGTACGAAGCTCAATTCACGGTTAGCACGATACGCCAACCATCTTGTGGCACAGAGAGGATGAAGGCGAAGCGCTTTCTTAACGGGCTCAGGCCACGCATATATCACCCAACTGGCACCATTAGATATCCAGACCTATCCAGAAATAGTCAAGAAGCTCAGTTACTGGAGGAGCGACCGACCTCATCGATCGCATCAAGGGTAGAATTGTAACGTTGCGCGTTTTTTTTTGTGGATCTTCGTGGATCCTTTGTTTAGTATGTGGGATGGTCAAGCTGTGACCAGTGCGACTTGTGTTGTGTGTTCTTGTTGGATCCTTACCAGGGTGGTTATGGATCTGTTGTGGTGTTCAGTGTGCTGGACATCAACAGTGGTTGGCGTCCAGGTGGGTGACGTCGACTTTGTGTTGGCGGCCATAGGTTGCCGTTATACTGGTTTTAGCGTCCATCGATGTGGACGTCTACCATGGCTCTAGGTGTTCGTTGCATGATCTTGACGGCCAAAGATGTGGACGCCTATGGGGTGGCAGTTTGGTTAACGACACAGAGGTTGACGTTAACCTGACGCACCTGTGTTTTTAGGGCTGACCCGAGCCTTGTTCTTTCCCCACTCTCTCCCCTCCTCTTCGCCCACCTTCACTCTTGAGCCTCTTCACGAGTTCGGCAGTCGACGGGAGTACGAGGGGCAGCCGTGGTGCGCGTGGTAGCAGCAAACCAGGCGGGGAATGAGGAATTGGAGCGCGGTGTTCGTGGGGCGTCCTCGGGTTTCGGCGTGATTCAAGGTTCTTCGGGGTTTAATTGTGTTTCTGAGGTAGGGACTGGACCCGTTGATCTTCCTGATTAATTTGTTATGCTTTCTTTGCATAATTTGGATGTTAATTAAGTTTTGGGAAAATGGGTCTTCATGCTGGGAAATCGGGTGGTTTGATTGATCCAAGCGTTGGATCATGTCTTTCCGGTTTATTGTGGTTGCTAGATGTAAGGGGAAGTGTTTCCCCTTGTTTTTTCTATTGTATTTATGGCTAGAATGCCCGTGCAATCGGCCTAGGGCCATTTTGGTGTTCTGGCGGGTTCTGCAGTGAAGATCTTGACGTCAACATCGGTTGACACAGAGTTCTTCGTTGGGAGATTAACGGCTAGGTATCTAGCCGTTGATTGTGGGTAAACGGCCAAGTGGTGGTCGCTTACTGGTGTTGACGGCCAAGGGACATTGTCGTCTATATCCTTTGGACGGCAATCGATGTTGCTGCCAACTTGTGCATGTATCAATGCAGCGTGGTTTACGTAGCTTTTCTGGTTATGATTATCACGTGGTTGTGTGTGCATGGCAATGACAGATGAGAGCCAGTACACTTGTTACGCTTATAGAGCGTGTTGCTCACGAGATGGGCATGCTTTACGTGATTAATGTGTAATATATATGTGAGCATGTTGTCCATGTGTTGGACATGTTTGTTTACGTGACTGACGTGTGGTGGGCCACCTGGTTGGTGTATTATACACGTGTTGTCTACGTGGTTTGGGTGTGTGCATACTACACATTTGTCGTAATGTAATTCTTTGATTTGTCGTAGTAACTGGGCAGTGAGGTTCCTGTGTGAGCTACCATGACTTTGTGTGTTTGGGCAGTGAAGGTCATGTGTGGACCTAGCCCTGTTCGTTGTTGTCTTTCGAATATATTATATTGATTTATGTATTAAGTGGTGTGTGTTGCCACGGAGGTCATGAGGTGACCAATGATAGGCAAGTTTGTGGTTCAGGTATGTGTTGGTGTGGATAGCTTTGGGGTCATATGGTGACCGATGTTAAGCTAATCCTAACACATATTTGTGAATTATAAGTAAAGGCTATATATGTAAGTATCGTGGTTTGTGCTAGTCGAGTGTGGTGGTCCGGCGCCTATTCCGAATGCCTCTCTAGTCGGGTACCCCGGGCTTTGTGAGCCAGGCACGTGTGTTTGTTGTGCTCGGGGTTTGTCCCGGTACAGTGTTGGTACCGTCGAGGTCTGTGTCGTCTTCTTAGACACCCTCACTCCTATGTTTGAGTTGTACGTCCAGTTGAGGGAAAGAGGCAGTGGGACAGTGACTTCCTAGAGTTTGTTCTTTTGTCGCTTGTAGCGCGCTCGTAGTTGGGGTACGGACACCAGTAGTCGACACTGCCCCCAGCTAGTCCTGTTTTCCAGGCCTCACTTTAGGTGCTCGGCCAGAGACTAGGGTGTCAGGCATGGACCTGTAGTTGTGTGTTGCAGGTTGTGTGGTGGTTGGTCTCCACAGTTGTTTGACTTGTTCTCGTGGGAGCGGCAGTGACCTTTCGTCCATGATGCGAGGTGAGAGGTTGTCTGGTGTGTTGTGTTGTCCGGGTTGGATACTGGCCTGATCAGCTAGTAGTCCATTCCC
>JACBKR010000704.1:0-66863 GCA_014218235.1 Colocasia esculenta
CCTCAAATGCTCCTCATGCTCTTCCTTTGTCTTGGAATAATCAATATATCGTCGATGAATACCACCACAAATTTATCAAGATATGGGCGATAAATGCTATTCATCAATTGCATAAAACTGCAGGGGCATTGTTAGTCCAAAAGGCATAACAATGAATTCATAATGCCCATACCTGCTTCGGAAGGCTGTCTTGTGAATGTCTTCTCTTTGATCCTCAATGATGATAACCGGATCTGAGATCTATTTTAGCGAAGAGTATCTAGCTCCAGATAATTGATCAAACAACTCATCAATCCTTGCAGAGGGTATTTGTTCTTGATGGTTAACTGGTTTAGTTGTCTGTAATCTATACATAGCCTCATCGACCCATCTTTCTTCTTGACGAAGAGGACAGGTGCACCCATGGCGATTTCTTGGTCGGATGAAACCCTTCTCTAATAGTTCCATCAGTTGCTCTTTTAGTTCCTTCAGTTCTGTGGGGACATTCTATATGGTGCCTAGATACTGGTGCTTCTCCAGGGACCAAATCAATGGTAAAATCGACCTCTCGCTCAGGAGGAATTCCTGGCAAGTCTTCTGGAAAAACATCAGTGTATTCGCTGACAACATGGATGTAGCGACCCTCATTATATCGGTACGGTTATACCAACCCACGTCGATATAGTGAACGTTGCCACAGTGGGACATTTACCCAACAATAACATTCAGCTGAGATACACGTGAATATAAGAACAGAGTAGCGGAAGTAAAAGAACCACTGTCTTCATTTCATTCATCATCCACATTTAACATACATGATTCGATAACATTTAAAGAACTAAAAGTCCACATAATTAAATTGCTGAAAATCAATACACAATTGTCCACACTTAAACATTTCTTTCCATGATAATGCTAGTACAAGTTTCAATTACATACATCAAAATGCCAAAGTCACAACTAAGCTCCACCAAACTAGCTACTCCCGCGCTCGGAGTCGCTTTCCACGGTCTCCTCCAAAGGTGTGTCCCTACTACACCTGTACGCCGAAGAAAGTAATGAGTCTAAAAGACTCAGCAAATAACTCTACACATATCATTCATACACATGCATAGCAGGTTTACATACACTTTACAAGACACAATCATGTAGCATGCGTGACCTTGAAATAACAACCTATCATGGTGATTCTACTTATTAAACACATGATTCATGCTTTCAGATTTTCCCACAATAAAACTTCCTATCACATGCTCTCTAATCATTCCTACACATGAAAGTTCTATTTCAATTAAACTAAAACATGAGAACAATCTAGCATGACTAGCTTACATACATGAAAGAAAACATTGCTAACATGGTTATTACTCATTCGTATACATGCACATAACCATTTCACATGCTTTAAGCTTGCTGTTTTGATGTGGTTGACAGTTACAATCTAACACATGAAGCTATGTTCTCATTCAAACCACAATGTGAAGGCAACACACATGGAATGGGTTACACATAAGTAAGGATTGTCCCTAGCATGGATTCTATGCATTGTACACATATAACACATGATCATAACCACATTTAGGTTGCTGTCTAACATGATTTCAGATCATCATATCATGGATTTCAATTTCACATCCTCACATTTGTTTCGGTTTCGTTTTTTTACAATTTCTAATTCACATACTTCACTTTTTACACATGCACATTTACACATTCACATTTACACATTGTTCACACTACACAATTTGCACATGATCACAATCACATTCACATTTTACACTTTAGTGCCGTGACACATAGTCCAAACCACCAGAGAAGGACACATCACATCACATACACATAGACGTCACCTAGGCAATACAGTGACGACTCTTGGACTGCGCAGACCGGGAGAACAAGTCTCCACCCTAACCAGTGGTACTTGTCCACCTCCAGGATTTCATCCTAATGCCCTTAGGATCACAACACATTGATCCTCCCATGGGGACTTTTCCATGGTACGGTCACCAGCCCTCTATGGAAGCAGTATCACACTTGGCACAATTTACACATTTACCGATTTTTAACACATATTTTACACATGTCACTTGCCTCTCATTCATTTTCTCACTCACACAAGGGCTCTGTTTTTCCTAACATGATCTACAGTTAACAGGGATTACAGGTTCAGAGTTTGCACAAATCAGATTACACACACATATCACATTATTCCCACATTAGCATGCATTTTTCTTCACATTTCTCGAAGGAAAAATTCATATTTCACTATATAGTTTCCCAAACGACTTAAAAATTTAACCACATGCTGATCTCAGATTTATGATTCCACATGAAAATTTTCAATTTTTCTGACTCAATATGAAATTACAGAAAATTTAAATCATCGATTTCACATATTATTCATAATGCAAACTAACATGGAGTTGAACATAATCACAAATCTAACAGCTCACTGGTTGCACCCTAGCATGCACAGGTCACAGAATTTATTCCCGAATTTACCGAGCAACACGCAATTTACTGGAATTTACATACCTACGCATGATTTCTATTTTCCCCAAACAGAAATTTCAATAACCATACAATATGGGAAAAATGTCAGAAACTCAGGGCATAGACAGGATCATGCATACATGGTCTAACAAATTTGGGCAACAATCTTTACCACGGATCATTAGGATCATGGTGCATGTACATTGCCACTCATTTCGCATACGCATTAGATAGACGAATAAATTCAACCACCCACAAAATAAATGTTCATTCATTCTCCATTCATCACATTAGCTAGTATACATAGCATATAAGAGTTACATTATATCTTCATCGCAAAACACGTCGAAATTAATCAAATAGAAGGGCAGAACAGTTCACTGTTCTGTCCAAACGAACTTGGCGGCGGTCTCTGGCCGTTCCAGGAGGGACGGCCAGATCGCTGGACGCATACCAGGGATCTGGCGTCAAGGGCATTGACGCCAAGTTCCTGTCTGTGCAGAAACACAAACCGAACTCCAAATGCAAAGGTGAAAGGGGGATCTAGGACACGAGGAAAAATACATAAAATTTAAAACCCTACTTGACATCTACATGGACGGAGTGAGTGTTACTTGCCTCTGAAAAATACTCCAGACGGATCTAAATGGCGGAGAAGCTCTCCTTGGGCAGTCCCAAGAAGCTCCCTAAAGTCTTCCTCCGGGTTCTTGGTCGATGCAGGTGCTAAGCCAGTGGCGGGGAAGCCTTCTCCTTGCTTCCTCTAGCCTCGAGTTGCAATAGAACGCCGGATGAAGCCTTGGATCGCCGGATTGAAGCCTCCAAAGTTCAGTCTTTGCACAGTTCCGAGCTAGGGTTTTCTCTCCTCTTTGCAAAGAGTCAAGAGAGGTTTTCTGTTGCAGCAAGGGTTTAGTTTATAGGAGGGGGTTTGGGGAACCCCGGAGAGGTGATGGGCTGCCTGATAGCGTTGGGGACTCTCCCCAATGGCTGGGCTTGCTTGCCCCCGGAGTTTCGGGGTCTGGCAACGCATGCAGGTCAGAGATCTTAACGTCCACATCGCTGGACGTTGGAGTAAGTTTGGCGTCCATCGTGTGGACGCTGATCAGCATGGACGTCCATGATGTTGACGCCAACTGGCCTTCGGCCAGAACTCAAACATGCAGAAACCATGCTTAACTTATACATATATACATGCCATACATACGTATTATCTGTACACACTACCACATATCATTCATACATTATTTACAACTAATTATACACATGCATACATAAGTATAATATTAGTACTTACGTAGATATGTACATCTACTACACCACATGAATTATTTACACGAATTAAAATAATGCAACAAAATTCGAGGGCCTTACACCCTCTCCCCTTAAAAGAAACTTCGTCCTCGAAGTTAGAACGACACTACTCAAACAAAAGGGTACTTCTTCTTCATCGCATCCTCAAGCTCCCAAGTAGCCTCCTCTCGTGAGAAGTTCCGCCAGAGAACTTTCACCGACGCAATACTCCTTGTTCCGGAGATGCTGAACCTTCCGGTCAAGAATAGCTACTGGTTGCTCGACATACGAAAGATCTGGCTGAATCTCCACTGGCTCATGACTAATCACATGAGACGGATCTCGGACATACTTCCTGAGCATCGAAACGTGGAAAACGGATGAACACTAGCCAACGCTGGGGGTAAGGCTAGCTCATACGCCACGCTGCCCAACGTCTGAGAATCTCATATGGGCCAATGAACCTAGGGCTCAACTTACTATGCCTGCCAAATCTGACGACTCCTCGAGTAGGCGATATCTTCAAGAAGACATGATCGCCAACCTCGAACTCCAAATCCTTTCTCCTGTTGTCGGCATAACTCTTCTGCCTATCCTGTGCCGCAACAAGCTCTTTCTGATAAGCTGGACCTTATCCGAAGTCTCCTGAACTAACTCCGGTCCGATCAACTGCCTATCACCGTCTCCTCCAAATAAAGGAGATCTGCAGGGCCTACCAACAACGCCTCGAATGGAGCCATACCAATACTCGCATGAAAGCTGTTGTTGTATGCGAACTCCACAAGAGGTAAATGACGCTCCAATCATCCTTCCAATCCAAACACACGCCCTCAACATATCCTCGAGCGTCTGGATAGTCCTCTCGGACTGTCCATCAGTCTGGGGATGAAACGCCGAACTGAGCTTCAGCTCCGAACCTAAGCATCCTGAAGACCCTTCCACAACCTCGAAGTGAATCTCGGATCTCGATCCGAAATGATCGACTTCGGCACACCATGCAATCTAATGACACTACTAACATACAATCTAGCTAAACTCTCTACTGACTGCTTCTTCTTCATAGGCAAGAAATGAGCAGTCTTCGAGAATCTATCTACAACTACCCAAATCGAGTCATTGCCCCTTCTAGATCGAGGCAAACCCGAAACAAAGTCCATAGTGACAGCTTCCCACTTCCACACTGGGATCTCCATCCTTTGCATAAGGCCGGATGGTCGCTGTCGCTCGGCCTTTACACTTGCTGACACACCAAACACCTAGACACATAATCCGCTACATCCTTCTTCATGCCGGACCACCAAAATGATCTCTTCAATCCTGATACATCTTAGTGTTACCCGGATGAATAGAGAATCGCGATCTATGAGCCTCCGCTAACACATGCTCACGGACATCTACTAAATCAGGAACACAAACACGGTGATGGAATCTAATCACACCGTCCTCATCACGAGCAATGCCTGCCTTGCCCACTAACTCTAAGAGTCTAGGGTCGGCTTCCTGTTGCTCGATCACCTCATCCAAAATCGAGGACCTAAGGATAACTGAGCTACAAAAGCCTGGCATAGCGATGGCTCTAACTCAGTCAACGCGCAAGCCGCATCTTCCAACATCTTCCAATCCTGCTGGAGAGATGGCCTCCTTCTACTCAGAGCATCCGCTACGACATTCGCCTTCCAGGGTGATACTGAAGGTCGAAGTCATAGTCCTTCAAGAACTCAATCCATCTTCTCTGCCTCAGGTTTAATTCCTTTTGGGAGAAAAGATACTTCAAGCTCTTGTGGTCGGAAAACACCTCAAATCTGACACCATAAAGATAGTGCCTCCAGATCTTTAGTGCATGAACCACTGCTGCGAGCTCCAAGTCATGAGTCGGATAGTTCTTCTCATGCTCCTTCAACTGACGAGAAGCATAAGCCACTACCCTTTCTTGCTGCATGAGCACACAGCCTAAACCAATCCGAGACGCATCCGTGTAGATAGCAAAACCCTCTACACCGCTCGGTAAGACTAACACCGGGGCTGACGTGAGCTTAGTCTTCAACAATTGAAAACTACTCTCACACTTCTCGGACCAAACAAACTTCACTCCCTTTCTGGTGAGCTGAGTCAAAGGGGCGGCGATGGATGAAAATCCCTCAATAAATCGCCGATAGTAACCAGCTAAACCAATAAAACTACGAATCTCCGAAGGGTCTGGGGATCTCCCAATCCATAACAGCCTGGACCTTTGCTGGATCAACTGCTACACCAGCACCGGAGATAACATGCCGAGGAAATGAACCTCGCGCAACCAAAATCGCACTTGCTGAACTTAGCATACAGCTTGTGCTCACGAAGAACCTCTAAACTACCCTCAAATGCTGACGGTGTGTGGCCTCGTCCGGAGAGTAGACCACACATCATCAATAAACACTACGACAAAGCTATCTAGATAAGGCCTAAACACCTTGTTCATGAGATCCATGAACGCTGCAGGGGCATTGGTCAATCCGAAAGGAAGGACCAAAAACTCATAATGTCCATAACGGGTTCTAAACGCCGTCTTGGACACATCCTCACTCCGAATCCTCAACTGATGATAACCAGATCGCAATCAATCTTAGAAAAGACTGATGCATCTCGCAACTGGTCAAACAAATCATCAATACGAGGTAAGGGATACCTGTTCTTCACAGTCACTTGGTTCAGCTTCCTGTAGTCAATGCATAACCTAAGTGACCCGTCTTTCTTCTTGACGAATAATACAGGTGCGCCCCAAGGGGAAACACTAGGGCGAATAAATCCCTTATCAAGCAACTCTTGCAACTGCCTCCTCAACTCGGCTAACTCCGCAGGTGCCATCCGATATGGAGCCTTCGAGATAGGAGAGGTGCCCGGAAGCAACTCTATGGTAAACTCTATCTCTCTATCCGGTGGCAATCTAGACAAGTCATCAGGAAAGACATCTGGAAAATCCTGCACTACCTCAATCTCTGCAAGAGTAGGTGACTCATCAGCCTCTGGCACTAGTACCACGCTGGCAAGAAAAGCGTCACAACCCTTGTTCACCATGCGCATCGCCTTCATGGCAGAGATGACCATCTTTCCCGCCAAGTTCCTTGGCAAGGGATGAGAGAACTCATCCTCACCAGGAATGCGGAAAACAATCCTTTCCGACGACAATCCACTAACGCATAGTGCTCCTCTAGCCAATCCAGACCAAGAATAGCATCATAGTCCTTCATCTTTAGCAAGAAGAAACACCCATCTAGGATTCTATCCTCAATGCACACAGGTAACGACGGAATGCACTTCCTAGTCGATACCGTACCCGCAGGGGTGTGCACAGACAAAGGGACCTCTAAATCCTCAGACTCTATACCTGACTCTAGGGCTAACTGCCTAGCGAACCGCTCGGAAATGAACGAGTGAGTAGCACCCGTATCAAACAAAACCCGAGCGTGCACACCTAAAAGCAAAACGTACCTTCGGTGACATGCTCCGCCTGCTCGGCGTCCTCGCGAGCTAAAGCAAACACTCGAGCTGGGGCTCGAGGCCTTCCTGGTCTTCCTGTAGCTGGCGCTGCTGCCGCTACTGCTGGGGCTGGCGCTCCGCGCTGGACTCCCTGCTGAAGTCTTGGGCAATCCTTGATCTTGTGGTCGCTGCTTCCGCACTTCAAGCACTTTCCCGTAATCATCCAACATTCGGTACCACCATGTGTCTTCCCACAGTGGGGACACTCTTTCTTCACACCAGGGGAACGTACAGAAGGTACCTGAGAACTGCTGACTGCCACTGATCGCTGCTGTGTCTGGTATACCGCTTTCTTCTTGTCCTGCCGTTGAAATGTCGCTGCTGGCCTCTTCTGCGAAGCTTTCTTCTCTTCAAGGTATTGCTCCATCTCTCCCTCCTGCCTACAAGCAGCACTGAGGGCCTCGTCCAACGTGCGGTGGTCGAACGCCACGAGTCTCGTCCGCAGTGATGGCTTGAGTCCCATCACGAACTTCTTTGTCTTCCTGCGCTCGTCTGCCACGATATAGGTGCATACTTAGAGAGTTCAGAAAATCTTGCCTCATATTCTAGCACGGTCATGGAGCCTTGAGTCAAGAGAGAAATTCCTGCTCCATCCGTCTTGAACATGCTCGGGACGAACTTGCCCGAAAGAGCCTCACGAACTCGTCCCAAGCAACATCTCTAGCTCCGTCCTCAACCGCGTACGCAGTGAAGACCACCATACATCAGCTCTTTCTTGCAATACACACTTCATAAGCTCCAACTAATAGTTCTAACTAACAAACATACAATCATATAAATAACACATACCTGTAGCATGTAGGTGGCTAATGTGACCTTATCCTCATCTGCACACCTGATGGCTCGGAAGATCTTTTCTATCTCCCTCATCCAGCTTTCTGCAACAATGGGTCGCTCTCCCCCTTAAAAGGGTGGCAGCATCCTCTTGAATCTTTCCATGGTAGAAGGTCCACCATGGTCCTGAGCTGGTACTTGAGCCTGCTACAGTACCCACAAGCATTCACAATCAACAATATCGCATAATTTAAATAAAACAGATTATAATCATTTTATTAGTCTAACCTGAGCCTCCAACTGTGCCTGGAGTGCTGCCTGGGTATGAGCCTGCGTCTGCATGGCTTGCACCAGACCTTGCATGAATACTCCATAATCCACAGGCGGCGGTGGGGGAAGTACAGGACCTTGCGGTGCCGGGGCCTGCTGCCCCCCGCTCGTCACGTCTCGGCTCGTCCTCACGGGCCGGCGCTCCGCCACGCCTACCTCTCGAAGCCATGGCTGTAATAAATTTCAGGCACCATTAGAGCTACTTTAATTTATTTCCTAACCGTTTTCTTATCTATATTTTCAGTCATATTAATCAATTCTACACATGTGGACATTTCTATGTAGACTTAGCATGTAACGGGATGATGACGTATGTATATTCATGTGCAATCTCAACCGGTTGCTCTGATACCAATCTTTGTAGCGACCCTCATTATATCGGTACGGTTATACCAACCCACGTCGATATAGTGAACGTTGCCACAGTGGGACATTTACCCAACAATAACATTCAGCTGAGATACACGTGAATATAAGAACAGAGTAGCGGAAGTAAAAGAACCACTGTCTTCATTTCATTCATCATCCACATTTAACATACATGATTCGATAACATTTAAAGACTAAAAGTCCACATAATTAAATTACTGAAAATCAAATACATAATTGTCCACACTTAAACATTTCTTTCCATGATAATGCTAGTACAGTGTTTCAATTACATACATCAAAATGCCAAAATGTCACAACTAAGCTCCACCAAACTAGCTACTCTCCGCGCTCGGAGTCGCTTTCCACGGTCTCCTACAAAGGTGTGTCACCTACTACACCTGTACGCCGAAGCAAGTAATGAGTCTAAAAGACTCAGCAAATAAATCTACACATACATCATTCATACATACATGTCATAGCAGGTTTACATACACATTTACAAGACACAATCATGTAGCATGCGTGACCTTGAAATAACAACCTATCATGTGATTCTACTTATTAAACACATGATTCATGCTTTCAGATTTTCCCACAATAAAACTTCCTATCACATGCTCTTTTTTTTTAATCCAACGAGTCCTCAGGGACAGCGACTGGAGAGTGCACCCACTCCAGAGGAGTGGAATGTTCCCACTCCACAATGCGTACACCTGGGCTCAAAAATTATTACAAATGATTACAGAAGCGAAGGGGCATACCCCAGCTAAACAATCCTAATAGTAGGAAAGCCAGATCGTTCCAAGGTAAGGGGACCTTTACATTCACGAGGCATAGAAGCTGAGCTAAGAAGGTAACATTTCCTAGAATTTTACAGCCGTAGTTGGCAAGAGCATCTGCGACCTGGTTGCTCTGTAATCATTCCTACACATGAAAGTTCTACTTTCAATTAAACTAAAACATGAGAACATCTAGCATGACTAGCTTACATACATGAAAGAAAACATTGCTAATGGTTATACTCATTCATATACATGCACAAACCATTTCACATGCTTTAAGCTTGCTATTTTGATGTGGTTTGACAGTTTACAATCTAACACATGAAGCTATGTTCTCATTCAACCACAACGTGAGAGTAACACACATGGAATGGTTACACATAAGTAAGGATTGTCCCTAGCATGGATTCTACGCATTGTACACATATGACCATGATCATAACCACATTTAGGTTGCTGTCCTAACATGATTTCAGATCATCATATCATGGATTTCAATTTCACATCCTCACATTTTGGTTTCGCATTTTTACACAATTTCTAATTCACATACTTTACTTTTTACACATTGCACATTTACACATTCACATTTACACATTGTTCACACTACACAATTTACACATGATCACAATCACATTCACATTTTACACTTTAGTGCCGTGACACATAGTCCAAACCACCAGAGAAGGACACATCACATCACATACACATAGACGTCACCTAGGCAATACAGTGACGACTCTTGGACTGCGCAGACCGGGAGAACAAGTCTCCACCCTAACCAGTGGTACTTGTCCACCTCCAGGATTTCATCCTAATGCCCTTAGGATCTCAAAACATTGAACCTTCCCATGGGGACTTTTCCATGGTACGGTTCCACAGCCCTCTATGGAAGCAGTATCACACTTGGCACAATTTACACATTACCGATTTTTAACACATATCTTTTACACGTGTCACTTGCCTCTCATTCATTTCTCACTCACACAAGGCTCTATTTTTCCTAACATGATTCTAATTAACAAGGATTACAGGTTCAGAGTTTGCACAAATCAGATTACACACACATATCACATTATTCCCACATTAGTTAGCATGCATTTTTCTTTTCACATTTCTCGCATGGAAAAATTCATATTTCACTATATAGTTGCCCAACGACTTGAAAATTTAACACATGCTGATCTCAGGTTTACGATTCCACATGAAAAGTTTCAGATTTTTCTGACTCAATATGAAATTACAGAAAATTTAACATCGATTTCACATTATAATTCATAATGCAAACTAACATGGAGTTGACATAATCACAAATCTAATAGCTCACTGGTTGCACCTAGCATGCACAGGGTCACAGAATTTATTCCCGAATTTATCGAGCAACACGCAATTTACTGGAATTTACATCACCTACGCATGATTTCTATTTTTCCCAAAACAGAAATTTCAATAACCATACAAATATGGGGAAAAATGTCAGAAACTCAGGGCATAGACAGGATCATACATGGTCTAACAATTTGGGCAACAAATCTTTGCCACGGATCATTAGGATCATGGTGCATGTACATTGCCACTCATTCGCATACGCATTAGATAGACAAATAAATTCAACCACCCACAAAATAAATGTTCATTCATTCTCCCATTCATCCATTAGCTAGTATACATAGCATATAAGAGTTACATTATATCCTCATCGCAAAACACGTCGAAATTAATCAAATAGAAGGGCAGAATAGTTCACTGTTCTGTCCAGACGAACTTGGCGGTGGTCTCTGGCCGTTCCAGGAGTGGACGGCCAGATCGCTGGACGCATACCAGGGATCTTGGCGTCAAGGGCATTGACGCCAAGTTCCTGTCTGTGCAGAAACACAGACCGAACTCCAAATGCAAAGGTGAAAGGGGGATCTAGGACACAAGGAAAAATACATAAAATTTATAAAACCTACTGACATCTACATGGACGGAGTGTGAGTGTTACTTGCCTCTGAAAAATAATCCAGACGGATCTAAATGGCAGAGAAGCTCTCCTTGGGCAGTCCCAAGAAGCTCCCTAGAGAAGTCTTCCTCCTGGGTTCTTGGTCGATGCAGGTGCTAAGCCAGTGGCGGGGAAGCCTTCTCCTTGGTTGCCCCCGGAGTTTCGGGGTCTGCAACGCATGCAGGTCAGAGATCTTAACGTCCACATCTATGGACGTTGGAGTAAGTTTTGGCGTCCATCGATGTGGACGCTGGATCAGCATGGGCGTCCATCCATGTTGACGCCAACTTGGCCCTTCGGCCAGAACTCAAACATGCAGAAAACCATGCTTAACTTATACATATTTACATGCCATACATACGTATTATCTTGTACACACTACCAACATATCATTCATACATTATTTACAACTAATTTATACACATGCGTACATAAGTATAAATAGTTAATACATACGTGGATATGTACATCTACGCATACACCACATAAATTATTTACACGAAATAAATAATGCAACAAAATTCGAGGCCTTACAATGGATTCCTCAACTTTGACTTCCTTCTTTGCGATGACAACAGCAGTAAGAAAGGCCTACAACCTTTCCTCATCATCCTTTTGGCTTGTAGTGCAGAGATAAGTGACAATCTCCTGCGGTTTCTATCCCCTGGGAACACTAGTTTTGGGTAATGGCTAAAGGTTACCCGACTCCTCCTACAATTGATACTAGCCCCATGTTCAGACATTCAGTCTGCTCCCAGTATCACATCATACCCCGCCATGTCCATACATATTATATTTGCTGGTAGGTTTTGGTTTCAATCAAACCCTTCACTGGATGACATATGGTTTTTAGATTGGTGCCAGGACCCATCGGGGTTGACACAATTATTCCAGATTTCATGGGACGGTTTCACAGGTAGGGTATCAACAAATGTTTGAGATATAAAGGAATGCGTAGCTCCCGTATCAAGAGAACATATGCGGGTCGGGAAAGAATAGTGAGTGTACCTTCCCCGATACCTCCTTCGTTAGCAGCTTCCGTTCCTGGATAGCTTGCAATCGGCCTTGCCTCTTCTGTCCATTCGGACGCTTGTCCTGAGGAGCTTGTTCCTTCAGTAGTGGGCAGTCTGAGATCCTATGGTCACGACTACCACAGCGCAGGCATCTCCCTTGCGCTCTCCAGCAATGTTCAGACCGGTGACTAGCTTTGTCACAGTGTTTGCACCTTCTCCCGTTGCCACCACTATCTGCTTACCTAACTCCTTTGGCTTTTTATCAGCTGGTTCATTTACTCCGCCACTGGGCCTTTTCTTCCCAATGGTCGGCTGATACCTTCCTGAGAAGACACTTGCTCCCTTTTCACAGATTTTCCCGTAATTCTTTCAGCAGTCTCCATGGCATCCTCCAGTAACTGGGCCTTCTTTACCATGTCGGCATAGGTCTGAATGTCCATTGGCGCCAGTTGAGTGATGAACTGGGGCCTCAAGCCATTCAGAAAGTGTTTTGCCTTCATCCTTTCTGTCCCAATCAAGTGAGCAGCATATCGGGACAGACGAGAGAATTGGGCCTCATACTCAGCCACATTGAGTCCTCTCTGCTTCAAAGCCGCAAATTCGGCTGCTTTACGTTCTGGGACCTCTCAGAGAAATACTTGGTGTTGAAGTGCTCAATGAACTTAGCCCATGTTAGTTGCTGACCATCCAGTGTTGCTTCTACTACCGACTCCCACCATGCCCTGGCATCCTTTTCCAATTGAAAAGTCGCCAGTAGTACTTTGTTCTGGTCCGTGCATTGCATGACCCTGAATATCCTTTCAATTACTTAACCCAGTGTTCAGCAACATCTGGGTCAGTACTCCCTCCAAACCTAGGCGGATCCATATTTTAAAAATTCCGATGGAGATCACCGGCTCCGCGGTTACCTCCACCCTGGGTGGCTTGCAGGATAGCCTGGTCAAGTTCTGTATTGTTTGTTGCATGTCTCTAGCCTGGGCACGTTCAGCGGCCATTGAGGTAATAAGTACCTTCAAGATAATAATATAAGTCAGTCATCTAAATATATCACATGTGACTTCTATACCCATGGCTCTACCCAAGCTTACATCAGGTACGACAGATTTTGACTCGTGTAATCTAGTTTCATTCTATGTTCCTAATCCCTGGACCCTAAAGTTCAGTCTCTGATACCAACTGTCACGCCCCGATATTTAGCAGCGGAATAAATACCGGGGGACATGAACGATACAAATAGGCGTATCACAGTTGAATAACGCAGAGTCACGATTGAATATAATAACACCTTTCAAATCATAATACATCATCAAAGATACTCTTTATTTCATTTCAATCTTCTAGATACAACCTTACATAAGAAAGAACCTTCTAAAGGTCCATTATTCAAATAAATCTTCCAGAAAAGTTAACTAATACAAAGACTACTCAATTGTCTATTGCTAAACTATCATCGACTCATATGGAGGGTGCTCTTCACTCTTGCCCTGCCCCATCGGACTCCACTGGTTCTTCATCACTTCCTGAAAAGGGTAGGATGATAGGTGAGCGAACTAGCTCAGTAGGATTTACATCTCAATATGGTGCGAGCACTAATATACGTGATTAGCATTTTAATCAGGCAAGATATGAACATGTATATGATGACAATGCTTGCAATACTAACAGATCGAATAACAGAGTAGATCGGATATCATTTCAGATCAAATGTCGAGTTGCATATGTACAGTGGACAGATATTCCAAGAATAGAATCGTATCAAAAGATTGGCTATATTCAGACAGATATCATGCGTTCACATGATCATACGTATCATATCAAATCATATCATATCAGATCACATCAGACTTATCATATCAAAGAAAGGCACATTCACACAAATCTTGCATATCGTATCAGTGCCATGCCACGCACCACAAGTCCAACTCCCGCGGTTAAAAAGTACGCTGGGGTGCTCCTCCCCAGGACCAGACAGGGCCCTTATTGAACAGGCATTAGTCAAATTTGGACCGGAGTCCCACGTTGTGCCGAACAAACATATTCATAGTATGGCCACAGAGTTTCAAAGGCAAGATCATAGTAAAAAGAAACATGATCATTCATAGAGTCAAGGTATGACAAATAGCTCAAGAGAACAAGGCAGGATAACGACGTATCTTATGTTTCATAATTCATTAATGTCTTGACAGGAGGGTGTTTCAAAAGACAAATCATATGCAGAACATGTGTTCTCAATTTCCCAAGAAGGGTGTGCCTATTCGTGCAAAAGTATAAGTGACGAGTCACGGATCTTTCCTAGCATGTATGCATATGACAAATAATTAATTGAACACCGGAAAGCATGTAACTATTGGAACTCATATGCAAATCATGACTTTTACACCACTAACAAGTCCACACTAACATGTATTCATCCCCACATTCATATCATATTCTTATATTATCAATTGATAATAAGCAAGATCACAAGATAATCCAATGAACATAAGGACAATCAAAATTACACATTAGAATCATATTCGTATCATTACCATTTTCTTCAATGGTTGATTTATTTTAAGTCCATGCATACTATATAACATCATGCACATGCTTGTAGATATCATGAAATGATCAGACCTAAATATGCAAAATCTTGTAAGGGTAGTGTCGACACACCCCTGACTGGTGTCGACACAATGCTTCAGACACATGGCAAAATAATGCAAAACTGGCCAAGTAGTGTCGACACTAGTCCAGGTAGTGTCGACACAGTACCTCAAATACAAGGCAAAAAGGTCAAGTAGTGTCGACACTAGTCCAGGTAGTGTCGACACAGTGCTTCAAATGCAAGGCAAAACAGTCAAGTAGTGTCGACACTAGAGACAGCTCCCAGAACACCTTCTGGCCAAGCTGGGACAGTGTGTCCCACTAGCTCAAGTAGTGTCGACACTAGAGGCCTTCCCAGAACACCTTCTAGGCTGTTTTTGGACAGTGTGTCGACACTAGCCCAAGTAGTGTCGACACTAGTGCCCTTCCAGAACAAAACTTATAAGTCATATGGAACCCGAAAACACATCCCATGCAATGATTCACTTCCACTTTTATAACTCTCTAACGATTGACATTTGGACAAAACGTTCAACATAAAAGATGAAGAGAACAACTAGTGAAAACTATTATGTTGAGGATTTGATCTAATTAGGTCACTAATCCCGAGAACATATGAAGAACAAAACGTCAAGTGTAGCCCGAAATCATAGTATCATGCAGTGACTCTCTTACGAAGCTTATAGCTCTCTAACGAAATACTTTTGGACAAAATGTCCAACATAAAAGATGATCGTAACTTCAAGTAGAAGAACGTTCGTGAAGGATGTTTAGTCATTCCGGTCTTGAATCTCGTGCATAATAGGAAGAACGGGAATAAGCCCTAACTGGACACGACTTAGAAAACGACCAATACTCCATGCATACTCCAAAAAATGGGCAAATCAAGTGCAAATGAACATAGACTCGATGCTCTACATGATGGTATAGGTTTTCTTTAATCTTGGCCCGAGAACACCTACCTTTATGAAGATCTAAAACCAGTCGACGTTCTGGACGCAGCAGAGGATGAAGGGGGATGAAGCTCCGGATTCCCTGCCTTTCTCCTTCTCCTCTGAAGCTCTAGCCTGCCTCCAAACGACTCCAACTAGTTGTTAAACCTTCCCCAAGAGTTTAAGGACGAGTTCTTATAGTTTTAGGATGTTGTTAAGAGTCCTAACGAGACTAGGAAAAGGCTACGAGCTCTGTTTCCTTCTTTCCATAAAATCTGGAATTCCTTTACCCAAAAGAGGTAGCAAAGGTTTAGGAAACCACCAATTGGGGTTGATTTGTTTTTGGCTTACCTTTCATGACTAATCACCCATATTTTAACCCTAAATTACCCTCACTAATTACTGCATATTACATACACGAATTTTTGGGTAATTTCTTGTCCTAGTTCATTTATATCCTTGGGCCAAATATGCTCTATTGGCCCAATCTTGTTAATGGGTCATTAACACATGGTATTGGAAGTCTCTCCAATACTTTATGTAATATTATTCTCCTTTATTTCCAAAAATTTTAAATCGCTAAATTTTCGGGTGTTACACCTCCGACCTGCCTAGGGGTCTGGTCACGGCTAGGAACTCCACCACACTCTAACGTAGGCCAAGAGACCTCTGAGTCAATAGTGGTGAAGAGGTAGCACAAGGTTGAGAGCATGGATCCACACACTGTCCTACCGAAGTAGGGGCGTCCAGCTCCAACCAAGGTTGTCTCTCATCTGTCTCCCCCAGGTATGGTTGCCACACCACCTGCACATCAAGCACATATCATTAGTAGCCAGGTAATTGAAAGCAATTGAAAATGCAATTTAATAAAAAAAACACTTACATCTATCTGGGGGTAGACGTCGATGGCATCTTGGAGGGATGCCAGCTGGTCTCCCAGCGGGTGCGTGTCACGACACCGCACCCAGCGGCGATCGAGGGGTACGGCGCCCGGTCGCTCTAGTACTCCCCTCCTCAGGCCAGGGAGGTGGAGGTAGGCCCAGACCTGTAAGAGCATAAAGCTACAATCAGACCACATTTGTAATATCAAGAGGTAATTTAAGTGAAGGGCAAGTGAAGAAGTGTGTACCTGGAGGAAGGGGTAGAAGCCGTTGATCGCTGTCTGCCGGTCGGAGGAGCCCAAGCTCTCGAACTGATGCGCCAGGAACGCTGCTCCCACGCATAGTCACCCACGGCCTAGATCCTCCAGCAGCGGCAGGAACTGGCAGTGGACACGGGTCGCCCCTCGTGGCAAACAAAAGTCTACCGAAGAGGAGGGTGGAAGCGACGCAGATCCAAATTTGCCTGTGGTCCCGGCTCGCTGGCTAGGATCTCCTCACAGCCTCTCCTCAGCCGCTACAGCTGCTCATCCACCAACTCTGCTACCCTTCTCCCAGTCTCTAGCAGTCCAAGGCTCTCCTGCAAATCAACTCTAGAGAGAGGGAAGACCTCTGCCCTACAGTCAAATCTAAGAGCCTATGGGCTAAATCTCGGTAGCAAGGGTAAGTGAACCTGCTCACCGGCCGACTATGCACCCACAGTACGGTAATCCTGCTCACGTCCTCCAGGTTGGGGATCATGTGTCCCCATGGAAACATGAATGCAGTCACCTCCGTGTCCCACCTGCCGCGCAGGGCCTGGGTAAGAGGGGCATCCGCCCTCATCCACTCCGTCCGTAGAATCTCCCCGAACCCCATCTCCTCGATCCTCTCTCTCTGGAACCGTGGGAAGGCTAGAACCACTGCTAAAACTACGATCCAAGAAACTCGGGTCCTCATCTCTCCCTGCAAACAAAACAGGCAGTTAATCAATAAAAGCAGTTAACTTTGGGGGTTGTTCGGCTGAGGTTGCGGCGGTTTAGTCCATCGCGACCATGTCGCGTCGTGGCGGTGCGCCGTGACCCTATCGTGTGCGCCACGACCTTGTCGCGTCGAACCTTTGTGTCGCGACATTGTCGCGCCGCACCGATGCGCCGCGATAGTTTCGCGCCCGTTGACCCGTCGCGACTACTGATGTCGTGTCGGGCGACCCGTCGCGTTCTCAGACGCGACTTGGCCGGAATTCCCTTTGTTTGGGGGCTGTTCTCTTGGGCTTTTCACACTACATTAGGCCCTCTAGGGGCTTCCCCACACATCCACAATCACAATTGAAGAGATTAGGGTCGGGGAACTTACCTTTTTCATCGCCTCCTCCCGAGCCGCTGCCGCTGCCTCCACATTGATCGCCGGGGCCTCCTCCTCCACCATCTCCACTTCAGGCGCCTCTTCAATACCGGGGAGCCTCCTCGCGCCGCCGGGCGGTCCTCGTCACCGGCTGCTTCCTCCTACCATCGCTTGGCGAATCGCCGCCTCCACCGCCTCCATTGCTTCCTCCCTCCATCACTAGCACCTTGAGAGAGTGAGGAAGAAAGAGAGAAAGAGAAAGAAAAGAGTGCAGAAAGGTAGAGGATCGCCCAGGAAAAATTGCCGGAACAAGAAAGTTTGATCGCACAAAGGGGGGAAGAGGAAAGGCTTTTGCGTTTTTTTTTTTTTGAATCGTCGTTGTTGGTGTCGCGGCGCTCATAGATGTCGTGTTTTATCGCGACGGCTAGGTCGGCCGTGACCTTGTCGCGACCGCCCCCCCGTCGCTACCTTAAGGCGACATCTGTAGAGGTCGCGACTTTGACAGTGCGCACAAATTGAACAAAAGTCAAATTTTCACTAAGTCAAATAATCAAATACATTGTCTAATTCCCCCTACAATCAATCAATGCTCTTTTCCGCCCTAACTACCACCTGATACAATGTCTATCTATCTAAGCTATCAAGTCACTGGTGCAACTGGACGGATCCGCTCCAGCATCTCGAGGTACTCTCGGATCACGTCCTCGTCCTCGCCCACCTCTGCCGTGATGATGCTCGTGGCACACACCTCCCAGTGGACGATGGCGCTCCGCACGTCCCGTTCATCCTGCTCATCTCCCCTCTTCCTCACTTGAATAGGCGGGTATGTGAAAGATAGGGGACCACTGTGCGGGCCGCTCCACACTGTAGATAGCAACGGTCTGGGTTATAGAGGGTCAGCGCCTCGTTGCCCAAGAGACGAAGTGCCAGTCTGAGGCATTGTGGTACATGGATCATCTTGTTGTTTAGGAAGCGCGGGCGCATGTCGAACTCCGTCACGGTCATGTTCTTGAGGTAATCGTGCCAAGCCTTCAATCCTTTCACTTGGGATGTCTTTCACCATGCCTGGGGAGGCATGTAGAGAGGTGCGCCCACAAAGCTAATGGATGATGGAGCATTGTCTTGCACTCAGTAGAAAGGTTGTCCATTGCCCGGAACTGTATGTGCATGCCCATCCACAGCTCGAGGGCAATGACTGAGCCATAGAAGGGACCTCTAGTGGCTGCAGAGGTAAGTCCCGCATAAAGATAGCCAAGGACGGCCTGACCAATACTCATACCTTCTGAGACAGAGTCAATTATGCTCAGATTCGCAATGGAGATAGCACCGTCTTTAGTTGGGAAGAGAATGATGCCACAGATACATATGGCGGCTGCTTTGGCATAGCAAGGTGGTTTTCCAGTCTTGCTCTTGCACTGAGAGATCACCCATTGGGCAATGGGAAGGAGATGCACCTGCGTCCGGCTGGTCATGGATTGCAGGTCAGTCTTCTTATTGGTAATTTCCCCGAGGATGCTCCACGCATTGATAGGCGCTACTGTGTAGGAGAGAGCGACCTCCTCCCCCCTCTGGTACCGTGGGAGACCTAACATTGTCTCCAACTCATCCAGCAGGATGGTAGCCTCGAACTTGAGAAGATGAACGTGTGGGTTTGGGGATGCAACAGCTCCACCAACGCCGTAATGCTGCCCCACACGTGCACGATCTTATGATATTGCTTGGCTAGCACGAACGGAGTAGACAGTCTCCACTCTTTCAAGTGATGAATGGACGAAGGCGGGAGTAGATCTATCATTGGGGCTAGCCAAGGCACTTTAGGAGAACCTCCTCTGGCCAGGAAGAATCTATAGAAGAGTAGAAAATAGAAGATTGAGAGAGGGGGAGGGAGAGGAAAAAACAAAAAAAGAAAAGAAAAAAAACAGAGTAGAAAATCAAAGCTAAAGAAGAAGATCACTTACTTGAAGCTCTGAGCGTGTGCATATGTGCCCGGGGATGGAGGAAGGCTGCTGGAGCTCAGCATGAGAATCCCGGGCGGCCTTGGGACCGGCATAAGGCGGGATGTCTTCTTGGAAGGCAGAATAAGATCTCTTCATGACTGTAGGAGAGAGAAAACTAAAGAGAGAGAGGGGGGAGAGAGAGCTGCGGGATTAGCACCCTAAACAGCCCTATTTATAGAGCTCTAGGGGGAGCCAACCCATCCTAATCCCGTAACTAAGTGTTAGGATAAGATTAGAAGAGGTCTAGGAGTCTAAGGGTCTTAGGATAGAGATAAACACAGGTTTTTTGCGTTTTCTGAGTTGGTCAGAGTTGCGACGTCACGATATGACACGACAAGGTCGCGACATGGCGGGGCGACGCGACCATGTCGCGGACCCCAAAGGCGTCGCCTCTCTATCTTGTGTTATTTTCCACGTTCGTGTATAATGTATTTGTTTATTCGATTGTGTTTATGTATATATTGTCGTTTTTGTGTTTTTATGTATTTTTTTTCAAAAAAAAAATTGAAAAATTAGAAAATCACAAAAAGGGACATCACAGGTAAGTCAAGTAAGTATTCCTTCCTTACTCTCTGCATTACTATATGGTATTTTATTTATTATATCGCTTCAAGGACGGCTGGTTCTCAATGTGTTCTGGGATTTGAGTTCCCCTTTACCAAAAACAGTGATAATCTAGGTGCACATTGTCAATCGTTGGATAGGTCGTTAGGTCGGGTAAGTTTGGGGACGATGGATTCAGGCCTACACTGCGGTTGCAGGTAGTCTCTTGACCCGTTCTTATTTGGCTTAACATTATTATCCTTGATCTATTTTCTATTTTCTCCTTTTCTTTGCATTTGTTTTGATGATTTCTTTTCTTTTAGCCCAGCATACATCATATAGGTCTTGAGCTTTCACAACTCATCCCTGGCTAATGGTGAGCTCTTGTTGAGTGCTCAAGTGATCTTCATGACCCGAACAATAAATCTTTTTTCCACTTCGAATCGGAAGGTTTTCCTCCGAGTAAGTTGCTCTTGTCAGTTTGTTAAAGAATTTCCCTATCTGGATTCTCTATCCAATTTTATCTTACCTCCTTTGATCTGTTTTGGTTGCGAACCGCTCACAGGACAGAGTCATGAGTTACCTGCCTGGCACGCACATGTCCCTCCAAAACAAAACCTGCAGGCCAATCGGCTAGGGTACCTCTCAATCGAGGGGTTGATCATCCTTTTCTTTTCCTTCTCGTCCAGACTTGTGTTTTTCTTTGCATTCTGCTCGAGCAGCTAACTCGGGGCTTTCACGAAGATTCCAATTGCTTGTTGGTTAGATCGGGTGTCTCTTTACCTTGGCTCCCATCTTTTCAGTTCTTTCCGTGTCATTTCCGCTCCTTCGTCACTTCATGAAACCTCACCTGCACTTCCGCTTCATTTCCTTGCAAAGTGGAAGCCAAGGAGGGGCAATCTGTAGACACCCGATTCTGACTTATAAGTTAAACTATATTCTTGTTATCCTAGTGAGCCCCTAGTTGGTCACTCACCTTGAGCCCATCATTAGCCTTACTTTGAGCCCATTAACAGCCAATTTCCATGAATATCTGTCCATTATCTTTTAAAGAGTCCATGAGCCTAATGATCATTATCCTTCTATGTGATTGGCCAATAATTCAAGAATAATCGATTTTATTTACGCGACGGGTCGTAGCGTCGCGTTATTCTGTCGCGACCCCTTTGGCCGACGCGACAGCCCATGCATATTCACGCACGTGACCTCATTGTCGCGTTCCTCATGGCCGTCGTGATCATTCTTGTCGCGCCCCTACGATGTGTCGCGACTTCAGCCGCGTGAGCTGGCTTCCGCAACCACCTCCTATTTATCTCCTTAAGGCCTTATCTCTATCCATTTGAACCTCCCAACCCCCATGGCCGTGGTTTGGGGCTAGGGTCTCCTTGGGAGTCTCCCTATGACTCTACCCACGACTTTTAATAACATTTATCCTCTCATATGGGTATTTATCACCTAATAATGGGATTTTCTCTCTCATTTTCTATATAAGCAAGCCCATTTTCTTCAGAGAAGGGGGGACCCCGAGTTTCACCTCGAGGGGCTGCCGAAATTTTCTGTGAGCTGGACTTAGCTTGAAATCAACCCTTCCCCTCTCATTTCCACACATTCTTCACACCAAGCCATGACGATCTCTTCATCAATGGAGCTTGGTGAGTGAAGAGGGCGACCCCACCACCTTTCCAGTATCTGGAGCATCCGAGGACATCCACCACTCCAGGGAGTCGCCCCATACGGGGCTCCTTCTTTCCTCTTCCTCTTCCTCTTCATTTCATGCATTTTTCATATTTTTTTAGATAGGACTCATTTCCCTTTTTCTTCCCACGTTTCCATACACCCAAGGGGTTTAAAACCACTCCCAGGTCCGTTCCCACCATGCTTCATCTCTTCTTTTCATTTTTGGATGGATACTATGCTTAATATGTTCTAACAGGGTTCCTTTCCTTATTTTCGTTGTTTTGGCAGGTACTCAAGCTAGTTCTCACGAGGAGCTCTTGTCCTCTGGCCGGCCGGAGGGCAGGAAGAAGGTCCTTCCCACATTCTCCCGCACTGCAGAGAACGCGACGAGGACGGCGACGCGACACTGAGGACGCGCCCCTATAGGGCGTCACGAAACCAGCTTCATTGCGACGGGGTTCCCCGTCGCGACCTCAGGTCAGTATGGTGTTCTCTCTCCTTTTCCTAGATTAGTTAGCCCGTGTTATTTCTATTCTTAGGCAACTATCTAGGGGTGATCACGTCCTTATTTCCATGTCTTTATATTGAGCACATATTTGCGTGCATTGGGGGGCGCACAATCCCCGTGATTACACAGGGTCGTCGCGCTTATGACACTTCCAATATTGATCGAATTCTTGCCCAAATTTATAAATAGAATGTTTGAATAGCGACGACATGTATTGTCGCACTTTTGGGAAGAATCGATCTTTTAATGGGAATCAATCTTATGAATAAAGGAAGTAAGAAATGTGACGACCTGAGTGGACACATATCTATTTAGCAATAAGAACTTCTAAAAACCATTTCAGGAAATCGCCAAAAATCAAATATAGAAACTATTAATTACGACGACCATGATGGACGTAGATACCAATATATCAATTGGAACTAGATTGGGAATCGATATAAAAATCATGTCAGGTTGACCAGCCACGCATCTCAGCAATCGATGTAAGCCCTAATCAGAACAAGCATCGATTGGAAGAAAGAAATGTGACGTCTTTCACCATCGTAAATAATTGTTCAGAAATCGATGGTCACAACACCAATTGATAGAGACTCAATCTGTAGAGGCATCAATCAGAACAGAGAAATGCAACGTGGTGACCCGACGCGTATATCAACAATCTATGTAAGCTCAAACGATTGTTTTCACCAATCGATATATGAAAATGCGACGTAGTTCCCCCACGCGGATATCACCAATCGATAAATCCAACTGATAGACCTTACAAATCGAGGTTTAGCTCAATCGATTCACTAAAACATGACCACTTTATACATTGCGAATCAATTATTAATTAAGACCCCCAACAACACACCAGAATCACTCAAACGTATTAATTGAGAAGAGCCACTTTGAGGCATTACAGTATAACATGATATTACCCAGTATGCTGTCAAATTTGGCATGTCTACAGACGCGTTTCAAAGAAGTCACGTTGTAGCACCCCGAAAATTTTAATTACATAAAAATTCGAATAAATGGAAATAATAATTTCCATAATACAAGAGTATTTAAACATACGTATCATTATCGTATGTGCCAAAACACATCGGAAAATTTCGTAAAAATTATAAATCAACCCTAAACATTATTACTAAATGTTCCACAAAGAAATTTGTGACAAGAAAAATTAGATTAGCCAAGTTTAAAGTGTTTCGCGACTTATTATCGTAATTCATGAATAAGTTGAAAAATCATTATCACTCGTACTTGGATGAGTCAGAAAATTAAATAAAAATCATATATGGACTTCAAATAATATCCTCTAATGACCCATCAAGAAATTTGGGTCAATAAAAATCATTTGGACTAGGTTTAAGAGTTTTGTGACCGATTATCTAAATAAGGAAACAAGTCGGAAAACGTTAACACGGAAATACGACGCAACCACAAATTAAATAAAAGTGTTGGAGAGACTTCCAACATTATATATTAATGACCCAATATCTTAATGGGCAAATGGACCACATATGACCCAAAAATCAATGAAGCTAGAAAATACATGGAAATTCGTAACTCTAAATAGGCTGAAATTGGAAAGAGGCAATTTGAGTTGAATTGGGATGCAATCATGCATTCGTGACAACCCAAATTCGTGCCTAACTATGGTGGGAGGTTTCCTAAAGCCTCACACACTCAAAGGGAGGAAGAAATCCTCAAAAATAGGAAACTAACATGTCAAAACTGCAACTTGGCTTTCCTAGTCATAATAGGACTCCTAAACACCATGGTTGCTTAAATACTCTTCACCAAACTTAGGGACGAGCTTTAGAACTTGCTAGGGTCGTGTGGAGGAGCTCTTGGTGGCTGAGGAGCTGTGGAACGCCCACACCAAGCCGTTCTTCCTCCCCTTCTCGTCTGCTGCGACCTGCACAAACTGTCCACTTGAAGTCAACCAAAGGTGAGTCAAACCATAACCAAACCTTGCAAGGCCTATACCCCTGGAAAGAGGGTTGAGTCTACGTTCTAACCCAAGTGTAATGCCCAAATTCCATGCAGTATACACGGAATATTAGGTGTTTTCCTCCAAGTGGTCTGAACACGGGTTTTCTCAAAAAATGGGACTTCCTCAACCCAGAAGATAGGTTTTCTCGGGCCAAACCTTAACATATCCTATAACAATGTGTATAGAATCAAGTTAACTTTCGTTCCCACTGGTTTCATCGAATTTCAATGAGTAGATTTTGAATTATAAGCGTTTGCCAAAGTCGCGCACTGTTAGGGCTTTTCCCATATTATATGTTGCACATGATTCAAGACTGAATTAGAGCAAGCACAAGATGAAAGTTTTTCTAATAGTTGTCCTCGTCATGTCTTGCATTGAACAGTTTTTCTAAATGTCAATAGTTAGAGAGTTATAAGCGTGGTAGAGGGTCGCTGCATGAAGCTATGTTTTCGAGTTGCACTTGGCTTTTACGTTGTGTTTGACTTGATTAAAGCCTGTCAAAACCATCATTGTTTTCTAATTCCGATTTACTGGAAGCACCCTTGCATGTCTAGGTTGGTTTAAAACTGGTTTCGTTATTTTTCATACACTGTACAATTTGTTCTCTTTTTTAAGCACCCTATGTCAATATAAGGCAGTTCTGGACCGCAATCCAAGAACACCTGTCCTTTTCTGTCGGATTGGGCGCAGACCTTGTGAACGCGACGGCCCGATAGGCCGCGTTCTGAAGTCTTGTCGCGACAGCAACCTCGTCGCGTTCTGAATGCGATGAGCGCACCGTCGCTATATCTCTGCCTGTTCTGACAGCCCTGTCGCCTTCTTCATATGAACCCGTCGCGAACTGCCTGCGATCCTTACAAGGCACTGTCGCGATCTGATCTGACCCCGTCGCGATCCTTACAACGGTCCGTCGCGACCTCAGGATTTTTCATGAACCCCACCTATTTCTTTTACAAAACTTACTGCTATACCTGAGGTTTGTTTAAATATGACATTTAGCGTGTAATTCACATGTCTTAGGTCTAATCATTGCATGATGGTTTATTTAATGGCCTAAATTGATTAACCCATTTAAAAAGCCTTAATTACATGAATATTATTCTAATTGCTTTCTTAATGATATGATCATTCATGAAACTTGTGATTTACTCTTGTTACCGTCTAGCTTGATTTAAATGATAATTATTATCTTAAAATCTTGTAAACCATGTGTAGTTAAATGCATTGTTCATTGCATGCCATCATGTTAAGTGTTTTCCACGAGTTTGAGACCGATGGATTGTGAATTGACACGCGTACATCACTACACACTTGCACTTCTAGGTAGCCCTTTCTTGGGGATTTGGAAGCTCTCTACCGGTCATTCCGAATCGGTAGACTAGTGACCTTTTCTCTAAGACCTCCGTAAGTCTCCTCTGACCATGGATTCCCACATGGCCGACGAGCAGGTTGTACCATTGAAGTATACAGAAGTTAGCGTGCACTTCCTTTCTCTTCCTGTTCCTGTGAGTGTGATTTACAATCTAGACTAAAGCCATTAACGTAAAGATTGAACTAAAGTATAAATCGTACTGTTATGCTGCCAAATTTATCTCTGACCATTGTTCTCATGAAATCATGTTCAATTACTTATTACTTGTTCCCATCATCATCATGAACATGACATTACACATGCTTACTTATTGAAACTCTCATTGGCCATTATTAATGACTATGGGTATCTACATTTAAAATTTTACGTGAGATGCTGACCGGGCACGGCGAGTGTCCAAGGGCTCCAGTCTAGCCCAATGATGGAGAGTCATAAATATACTGTTAACCATAGGGTATAATGATTACTAACGTTGCATCTGCACTGGGATTCTTGCTTGCTTGTTGAATGATAAATACAATAACCACATACACGTGTCCTGGTGTACATTCTTGATGGATCTTTTCTTGGTGTACATTAATGTCTACGTGCCTGATTAGTGTTACATGATCGTGCTCGTGCGTGCTTGCTTGCTTACGTGATATGGCCATCCTGCATTTAATGCAATTAGTGATATCTTGCATTCTTGACATCAAGTGAAATCTTGTGTGCTTGTACAAAGTGATCTGTTGCTAGTTCTATCTTGTCATCTTGTTATAAAATCTTGTTCTATCATGATCACTCTATCTAGCTTGTTTCATGTATCATGTTTTAACGAGTTTATTTGTACTTGCATATCATTCACCGTGCTTACCTAGTTCTAAATTGTTAATCACTTATATCATTGCCCGCACATTGAGATATAAATCCTACTGGGCTAGTTTGCTCATCCCCTACTTTTACCCAATCTAGGTGACTATGAAGTTCAAGAGGAAGAGCCAGTCAAGGATGGGAGAATGCGTCGAGTGAAGAGCGCTCCAACTATGAGTCTAGTTATAGTAATTTGCTTTGAGAGTTAGAATTGTAGTAGGAAGTGAGGAGTATCATGTACTTTTCCTTTTTATTGAGTCTAGTCCTGTTATCCCATAGTCTAAGAGTTGTAATAGTCCATTTTGAATACAATACGTTGAGATTTGAATAAAAGATTAGTTGAGTTCATATTTGGCCCTATGATGATGTATGTTGTTATACATTTAGTGCGTGCTAGCTAGAGGCTATTTGCCGACTGTCACGTCTCGCGATATCGACTCGGATTATTCCGCATTAATAATATCTGCTGCGTAACTCTCGGGACGTGACAGTTAAGTGGTATCAGAGCCTAGGAATACCAAATAGGATATATGTCTCAGGAATAGGAGATACCTATGGAACCTAGGTCATGGAAATTAAATACAGTACCTGGTGAGAATGGGTAGAGACTAGGTATATGTTAGAAAGAATTAAACACTCCTACCCATTGACTCTAATAATGTATCTAGAGACATTATTGGTTTCCATCCTTTTCTCAGGAACCCTCATAACTCTTGCACTCAACTGAATGGCTCACAACCAATGGCAAGCTATGCAAGAAACAGTAGCTGGATTGACTCAGGCCCTGCAAAATGTGTTCAGGCTGGAAATCAGGCTGCTGCAGTCAGAAATGGACCCGGTGATTTGCACCGTAATTTTAGGAGTTTGAACCCTCCTCGTTTCTCTAGATCCCTGATCCGGACGAAGCAAAGAACTGGCAGGAGGAGATAGAAAGGATCTTCCAAGTCATGCAATGCACTATAGGGAAAATGTGGTACTAGCCACTTTTCAATTCACTAAGGATGCCCGAGCATGGTGGAAGGCCACATCGGTCCACCTGCCTAATGTTGGCGAACTGGAGTGGGCCGGATTCCTGGAGATATTCCGGGGAAAGTATTTCTCTGAGAGAGTCAAGGAGAAGAAGACAGCAAAGTTTGCCGCACTAAATAGAAAGGGATGTCCGTGGCTGAGTATGAGGCTCAGTTCGCGCGTCTGGCTGTGTATGCCCCACATCTGTGGAACGGAAAAAAAGATTAAAGGCTAACCGTTTCATGGATGGGCTCAGGCCCATGTTTATCGAGAAGCTCGGACCACACAACATCCAAACCTACACTGAGATGGTCCAAAGAGCTCACTGGTAGAAGACACTATGACTAAGGTGGAAGGCATGAGGGGGAAAGACATCTCAAAGCTGACCTTTATAAAAAGGGGAGCAGTCGATACAACTGGAACTTTCCCCAACAACAACAATAATAACTACAACAATAAAAGGTCAACCACAGGGAAGGACTATGGCATGGAGAAAAAGATCAAAGTAGAGAAGAAAAACAACGACGATGGAACATTGCAAATTTTGCGACAAGCCTGGGCACCAAGCGGACAAGTGCTGGAAGAAGGCGGGGCTTGCCTGCGATGTGGGAGTCATGAACATCGTATACCGAACTGTCCATGCTAAAAGACCAAGCTGGAAGGAACCAAGGAGTGGTAAAGCGTCAGGGACGGGTGAATGCAATGATGCAAGCGGAGCTTCGGAAGGAGGTATGATTGTTAAACCCCTAGACTGATCTTATGATGTTTTCTTATTGGTACATTTCTAAGTGGGGGAGATCATTAAGGAGAAATTGGAAAGGGAAAATCTAGTAATTATACATAGTTCCTTGGTGGAGTAAGATGGAGTTATAACAAACCATGGAAGGAAAAACAGGAGTGGAAGGAACCAAATGAATAGTACGGGGGCCAATAGGTGTAGATGTTGGACTAACCTCCACGATGTTGAAACCAGTTAGAAGAATTAAATCCGAAACGACCTCAAGGGTCATAACTATCAAAAGACAATAATGATCTATGAATTTGGAGACAAAATTCTCTTAAGTGGGGGAGGGTGTAGCACCCAAAAATTTTAATTACATAAAAATTTGAAAAAATGGAAATAAATAATTTCCATAATAAAGTGTATTTAAACATACGTATCATTATCGTATGTGCCAAAACACATCGGAAAATTTCGTAAAAAATTATAAATCAACCCTAAACATTATTACTAAATGTTCCACAAAGAAACTTGTGCCAAGAAAAATTGGATTAGCCAAGTTTAAAGTGTTTCGCGACTTATTATCGTAATTCATGAATAAGTTGAAAAATCATTATCACTCGTACTTGGATGAGTCAGAAAATTAAATAAAAATAATATATGGACTTCAAATAATATCCTCTAATGACCCATCAAGAAATTGGGTCAATAAAAATCATTTGGACTAGGTTTAAGAGTTTTGTGACGATATCTAAATAAGGAAATAAGTCGGAAAATCGTTAACAACAGAAATACGACGCAACCAAAAATTAAATAAAAGTGTTGGAGAGACTTCAACATTATATATAATGACCCAATATCTTAATGGGCAAATGGACCACATATGACCCAAAAATCAAATGAAGCTAGAAAATGCATGGAAATTCGTAACTAAATAGGCTGAAATTGAAAGAGGCAATTTGAGTTGATTTGGGATGCAATCATGCATTCGTTGGCAACCCAAATTCGTGCCTAACTATGGTGGGAGGTTTCCTAAAGCCTCACACACTCAAAGGGAGAAGAAATCCTCAAAATAGGAAACTAACATGTCAAAACTGCAACTGGCTTTCCTAGTCATAATAGGACTCCTAAACACCATGGTTGCTTAAATACTCTTCACCAAACCTAGGGACGAGTTTTAGAACTTGCTAGGGTCGTGTGGAGGAGCTCTTGGTGGCTGAGGAGTTGTGGAACGCCCACACCAAGCCGTTCTTCTTTCCCTCTTGTCTGCTGCGACCTGCACAAACTGTCCACTTGAAGTCAACCAAAGGTGAGTCAAACTATAACCAAACTTGCAAGGCCTATACCCCTGGAAAGAGGGTTGAGTCTACGTTCTAACCCAAGTGTAATTCCCAAATTCCATGCAGTAGACACGGAATATTAGGCGTTTTCCTCCAAGTGGTCTGAACACGGGGTTTTCTGAAAAAAAATGGGACTTCCTACACCAGAAGATAGGTTTTCTCGGGCCAAACTTAACATATCCTATACCAATGTGTATAGAATCAAGTTAACTTTCGTTTCCCACTGGTTTCATCGAATTTCAATGAGTAGATTTGAATTATAAGCGTTTTGCCAAAGTCGCGCACTGTTAGGGCTTTTCCCATTCTTTATATGTTTCACATGATTCAAGACCGAATTAGAGCAAACCAACAACATGAAAGTTTTTCTAATAGTTGTCCTCGTTATGTCTTGTGTTGAACAGTTTTTCTAAATGTCAATAGTTAGAGAGTTATAAGCGTGGTAAGAGGGTCACTGCATGAAGCTACGTTTTCGAGTTGCACTTGGCTTTTACGTTGTGTTTGACTTGATTAAAGCCTGTCAAAACCATCATTGTTTTCTAATTCCGATTTACTGGAAGCACCCTTGCATGTCTAGGTTGGTTTAAAACTGGTTTCGTTATTTTTCATACACTGTACAATTTGTTCTCTATTTTTGAAGCACCCTATGTCAATATAAGGCAGTTCTAGACCGCAATCCAAGAACATGTCCTTTCTCTATCAGATTCAGGCACAGACCCTGTGAACGCGACGGCCCGATAGGCCGTGTTCTGAAGTCTTGTCGCGACAGCAACCCCGTCGCGTTCTGAATGCGACGAGCGCGCCGTCGCTATCTCTCTGCCTGTTCTGACAGCCCTGTCGCCTTCTTCATATGAACCCGTCGCGAACTGCCTGCCTGATCAGACAAGCCTGTCGCGATCCTTACAAGGCACTTTCGCGTTCTGATCTGACCCCGTCGCGATCCTTACAAGGGTCCGTCGCGACCTCAGGATTTTTCATAAAACCCCACCTATTCTTTTAAAAAACTTACTGCTATATGAGGTTTGTTTAAATATGATATTTAGCGTGTATTCACATGTCTTAGGTCTGATCATTGCATGATGGTTTATTAATGGCCTAAAAGTGATTAACCCATTTAAAAAGCCTTAATTACATGAATATTATTCTAATTGCTTCTTAATGATATAATCATTCATGAAACTTGTGATTTACTCTTGTTACCGTTCTAGCTTGATTTAAATGATAATTATTATCTTAAAATCTTGTAAACCCAAGTGTAGTTAAATGCATTGTTCATTGCATGCCATCATGTTAAGTGTTTTCCGCGAGTTTGAGACCGATGGATTGTGAATTGACACGCGTACATCACTACACACTTGCACTTCTAGGTAGCCCTTTCTTGGGGATTTGGAAGCTCTCTACCGGTCATTCCGAATCGGTAGACTAGTGACCTTTTCTCTAAAACTCTGTAAGTCTCCTCTGACCATGGATTCCCACATGATCGACGAGCAGGTTGTACCATTGAAGTATCCAGAAGTTAGTGTGCACTTCCTTTCTCTTCTGTTCTCGTGAGTATGATTTACAATCTAGACTAAAGCCATTAACGTAAAGATTGAACTAAAGTATAAATCGTACGTTATGCTGTCAAATTATCTCTTGACCATTGTCTCATGAAATCATGTTCAATTACTTATTACTTGTTTCCATCATCCTCATGAACATGACATTACACATGCTTACTTATTGAAACTCTCATTGGCCATTATTAATGACTGTGGGTATCTACATTTAAAATTTTACGTGAGATGCTGACCGGGCTCGGAGAGTGTCCAAGGGCTCCAGTCTAGCCCCAATGACGGAGAGTCATAAATATGCAGTGTTAACCTTGGGGTATAATGATTACTTGCGTTGCATCTGCGCTGGGAGTCTTGCTTGCTTGTTGAATGATAGAGTACAATAACCACATACACGTGTCCTGGTGTACATTCTTGATGGATCTTTTTTGGTGTACATTAGTGTCTACATGCCTGATTAGTGTTACATGATCGTGCTCGTGCGTGCTTGCTTGCTTGCGTGATATGGCCATCCTGCATTTAATGCAATTAGTGATATCTTGCGTCCTTGACATCAAGTGAAATCTTGCGTGCTTGTACAAAGTGATTGTTGCTAGTTCTATCTTGTCATCTTGTTATAAAATCTTGTTCTATCATGATCACTCTATCTAGCTAGTTTCATGTATCATGTTTTAACGAGTTTTATTCGTACTTGCATATCATTCATCGTGCTTACCTAGTTCTAAATTGTTAATCACTTATATATTGCCCGCACATTGAGATATAAATCCTACTGTGTTAGTTGCTCATCCCCTACTTTTACCCAATCTAGGTGACTATGAAGTTCACAGGAAGAGCCAGTCGAGGAGGGGAATGGTCGAGTGAAGAGCGTTCCAACTATGAGTCTAGTTATCGTAATTTGCTTTGAGAGTTAGAATATGTAGTAGGAAAGTGAGGAGTATCATGTACTTTTCCTTTTTATTGAGTCTAGTCCTATTATCCATAGTCTAAGAGTTGTAATAGTTCCATTTTGAATACAATAGTTGAGATTTGAATAAAAGATTAGTTGAGTTCAATATTTGGGCCTATGATGATGTATGTTGTTATACATTTAGTGCGTGCTAGCTAGAGGCTTATTTGCCGACTGTTCACATCTCGGGATATCGACTCGAATTATTCGCATTAATAATATCCGTTGCGTAATTTCGGGACGTGACACACGTCAGTCATAGGGAAGCATTAAGGTGCTCTTATTTGCGTCGTCTGGTCTAGACACAAATTAGAGATGCCCATCCGAAACCCGTCGTAGAAACGTCCTTGATCATGCTTTGGCTTATACATGGGGTCCTAGAGGTTTTTAGACGAAACTTACAACATGAAAGTTGCTAAGAACATGAAGTAGAACGACACTATGGCTTTGGTTGAGATCAAAATGACCTAGAGATGTGTGATTTACAAGACAAACATAGAAAGCCCTAAAATTATGTGATGATCAGAAAATGCTTACTACATGCAACATGGTCCATGAAAATTGGGGAAAACTGATTCATGTGAAAGTATACTCGACGAACTACAAGATGATATATGCCATGTTTACTTTGTGCCTGAGATTACCTACATTTGATCACTTAGAACTTCTTGGTTCCTAAAGGTCAATGCAGAGGCTTGGGGAAGAAACTCTTCACAAATCCAAGCTCCAAGATCATCCTCCTCGCTCCTGGGCGTTCCTCCCACGACCATCGGTGTTTAGGGTTGGCTACAAAGGTCCTAAGATGGTTTTATAGAACTAGGGTTGTGAGGTTACGAGTTATGGGTTTCCTAATCTCATGCAAGAGTCCTTCCATGCATAGAACTCATAATTAGGCTATTTCCTCATAATACCCACTCTAATGGGAAGGTAATAGAAAGAGAATTCGTGCTCTCACCATGGGCTTAAGCTAGACACTTATTATGGCCCAAATTCTTCATGTTTAGACTCAAATGACCCATATTACTATTGGGTATGGGGCTAACACAAATTTTCCAACATTATTTATCTTTATTTGTACTACACTTGGCCCAATAACTCTAGTTAACCCATGCTTTAATAGTTTATACATTATTTTAAATTCTCAAATTTTATTTATTTACTTTTAAATTTCCGGGTGCAAAAATATCTTCAAAAATAAAAGATATCTCCCACACAACACATTGGGAAAAAAAAGTCTAGATATAGCTCCATGTGTGGAGGACGAAAAGAGGGAATCTAGAACCTCATCAAAAGCAACAACATAAGTCGATATGGTGGGCACCACTCCACAAGATGAGAGAATCCTACAAAGAAGGCCCACACAGTCGGAGCTATGTCCCCCGAGAAAAAAAAGATGGAACCAACAGCAACAAGAACACCGATAAATTAAAGGAATTCAACAACAACCGATCATATCATTTATGGGCTAATATTTATGCATGGCCCTCCATGCCAGAATGGATCACTTGGAAGGAATTCTATTGTCCCATATCCTGTTCTATAGCGGTTGAGTTGGAGCATGGTTCCATAATACAATCCTAACTAACTTGCAAGAGAATTTCCCGTCGGAAGTCGGGCACCATAGCCATACGTCATTGCCTTTACCATTTATGAGAACATGAGAAAGAAGATTGGACATATTGTTGAGCTATCTACATTTGTGTGTCTCCCATCAGCGTGAGCGGGCTATCAAACCAGAAAGAAGACTGGCTTCCTATAATCACTTTTTGATTCGCATAGATGATTTTCACCATCTGAACTCAAGTAGACCAATAACAGCCTTTATAAACATGAAAGTAGCTTCAGAATAGTATGATTGATGCAGATGCATGGATTTAAAGTAGTTGCCCTAGAAGGAAGATGAAGAAATTGCACTCCATAATTGTTTTGTCATGAGCACAATCTTCATATCCTTCATATCCATGATCCTCAGACTACCAGAATTAAGAGGTAAAAAAGGCCTATCCTAGGCTAGCTAGTGACACTTACGCCCACCCTTTGAAGAAGGTGGACAACAATCTCTCTATGTCATGGATGGTACCTACATGAAGAGAGAAGGTGGAGCAAGTGTGTATAGAAATAGCACTTTGGGCATACTTGATGAGAGTAAGCTTAATTAGAACCACAAGATACAAGCTGACTTCCAAGATTGTAGATGGGCATGCATCTTGGCAATGATGTGAGCAAAGCAACACATCTTAGTTCTGTCTTCATATAGTTGGACACCCAGATATTGTTGCCCAGACTGTCTTACCCAAGGTAGGGGGATGAATGGGTTATTTAAAATTTTATCATTAAAAGTGTAAAGCCCACTAATAAAAACGATGATCTATATGCTATGAAATGTAGATCAGTCGACTAACTGAGGCAACTCAATCAATCTAGTTTAAGCACTATAAACTGTGTTCTTTATCTGAGGATTTTAAGTGCCCTATGTGCATATGTGTGAGTTGCAGCGGATGATTTATGACCTTATAGTGCATGTAAGGCCAAGAACAATATGTAAAACAATTAATCACATAGTAGACATGAGATTTGATCCCGATTCGACGCTGACCAACTCAACCATATATCTAGTCCCCGAGATCCAACTGATCTGGGATTTCACTAACCACCAGCAACTACTGATCTTCTTCTATTCATGAGCAAGAAGGCAGCTTATTGAACACCAATCCCAATAGATCTCTTCTACTTTCAAGCAAAAAGGTAACTCACTCTTTTACGAGTGAGAAGTGCACTCACTGGAATAGGCCCCAATTCGGTCACCCTATTATAAGCTAGAGCAAGGCTCACTAATGTAGACCCTAATTTGGTCTCCCTCACAGGGTTTTTGCTAGCTATTACAATGCCTCTAAGTAGGTAGATAGTGGCTACAATAAATACTCTAAATGCTCTAACACACAAATCAAAAGATGTCACATCCCGAGTAGTAGCAGAAATGTCGAGACACGAACAATCAGCAATTAAGGCCTCTAGCTAGCTAGTATTGATCACAATATATTTAAAGAATGCTCATTCCCACAAATATTCAACTTTGTTGCAATAACAATGTCTAGTACGTCATCCTCCAAACTCCATTATTCTAAGACCTAATAAAGAGAAGATTACATTCATTCAAGTCCTCACTTCCTACTACATCATTCCATTTAACATATTCTTACATGGGGTGTTACAATATACTCCTCTTATATAATCGACATCCTCATCGCTGCTCACATATAGCACACAATCAAACCCCAGGCAGGTAGGATTCTAGAGATGGCCCCCACATGCTCAAGAGGTGGCTCCCACTATGTAGCACTTTGCGCCATTATGGCCTCAAGAGTGGCTCCCATAGTGTAGCACTTTGCCTTGTGTGGCACTTAGTTCCTGCACTTCCGGCTGGGCAAGTCTCTGATACCAATTATTACGCCCTGACATTTAGCAGCAGAATAAATATCGGGATGCGTGAACGATATGAATATATGTATGACAGTTGAGTGACGCTGAGTCACAATTAATATAACAACATGCTTGAGACAGTAGTAATGCCAACTAAATACTCTTCATTTCATTCCATTCAACTAATTAAAAACCGTACATCAGTAGAACCAACTAAAGGGTCCATTATTCAAATATAAACTCCATGAAAATGTTTCACTATTGTAGACGTGTTTTTTTCAAAACACCTCACACAAAGAGATGATTAAAAAAAAAGAAGAAATTAAGTAAAAAAATAATATGCGTGGCGGGGAAAGAAAAGAAGGCGTGCGTGTGCACAAGAAAGGAGGTGTGATCGCCAGGTACGCGATGGTACTGAAGAAGACGGGCAGAAAGAAAAATGCGGAGGGTACTTACCTTCACCCGAAGATCACGGGAGTTGTGACTGCGGGTTCTCTTCTACTTCTTCCACTGGCCGGCGGCAAAGAAGATTTAGCTCCGAGCAGTTACCTTACAAAAAGAAAAGACAAGAAAACAAGTGAAAAGCCTGATTAGATTATGAAGTGTAGCACCCAAATCAAAGGAAATGAAAGAAAACGTGACAGCATATGCGTTAACACACCTCGTGGGGTGGTGTTAAACCCCTAAAAAAAATAGGTGTGAGGGAGAAATGATGTGTTGTGTGTGTGTTGTGATGCATGCACTAAAAGTAAAACAAATGAAAGATGGGAGAGAAAGTGGCGATGTGAGCCGCTGCTTGGGGGTGGACAAAGTGGAGGTAGAGAGACTCCTCCCGCCTCGCTCCGATGCGCGTGAGGAAGATGAAGCTCCGAACTCCAAGAGAGGGGTTGAGTAGCTTGCAATGGGAGTCCTCCTTGGCTCGGAGTTGAGTCCTCGATTCAGCAGGGCTTCGCCATAGTGCTTGGGTGATGCTCAAAACAATGGCCTCGTAGATCTATTTATAGGAGAAAATTCCATAAATCGCGTCGGACACAGTGGGTACCTATCTTATAGAACCACATTGGGAAAAGCTGCCGCGATTTCTAAGATTCACTTGCTTCGGTTGAGCCTTTCCAAACATCGATTATAGCCATTTTATGAACCGCGTCGACTATGTCCGCCGCGTTTCCAACCTTTCCTGTTTGAAATGATTCTTTCCAAATATTAATAAATGGAAATAGTGAATATCATCGACAATAGCCGTCGCGTATTTGAAGAGAATCGTTCTTTGATGGAAATCGATCTTTATTCAGAGGAAGGTTAAAAACGCGTCGACTGATGTGGACACAATTCTAATTAGTAACAAAATCTTTCCAAAAATGATTTTAGAAATTGCCATAATTCGAAAATGGAAACATTTAATAGCAGCGGCTCTAGTGGATGCGATTCTAAACAGAGTAAGCACCAAAAGGAATTGTGATACGCGTCGATTTTACACGCCGCGGATGAAACCTCATAAAAAGCGCCCGCTATGTTAGATGCGAATAAGTTAAGCTCAACAGACCCTTTTAGACCCTTTAGAAAAATTCCTAAAATTCTAGAAAAATCTGGAAAAATAGAAAAATTACTCAAGAGGTTAATTGAAGAGAGCCACTTGAGGCATCGTGGTATAACATGAAGTTTGCTCGATATGCTGCCAAAATGGCGTGTCTACAACTATTACATAAACTATTCAAGCATCTATTCCTAATCTTTCAACTTCTCATATCACGGGTGCTCTTCACTCATGCCCTACCCCATCGGAGTCCACGAGATCCTCATCACTACCTGAAATGGACAGGATGATAAGGTGAGCAAACTAGCCCAGTAGGATTTACATCTCAATGTGCGGGCACTAATATACATTATTAACATTTTAGATAAGCAGGATCTGAATATGAACATGATGACTATGCAGGCATCTCTAACAAGTCAAATAGCTGAATAGAACAAATTTCATAACAAGGCAAATATTGACTTTCACATGCGTTGGACAGGTAACTCAAGAACAATATCGTATCACAAAGATTTGGCCATATTCACACAGATACCACATATTCACATGGTCAAATGTATCATATCAAACGGAGGCACATTCACACAAATCTTGCACACATACCAATGTCATGCCAAGCACCACAAGTCCATACTCTCGTGGTTAATAAGTACGATGGGGCGCTCCTCCCCAGAACCAGACAGGGCCCTTATTGCACTGGCATTAGTCAAATGGACCGAAGTCCCACATTGTGCTGATCAACATATACATATTATGGCCACAAATTTTCAATAACAAGCTCATAGTAATAGGGACGTGATCATGCATAGATTTCAAGGTGTGACAAAAGCTCGAGAGATCAATTGGACAGCATAACAGCGTATCTTATGTTTCATAATTCTTTTAATGTCTTGACAAAATGATGACTAATGACATATCGTACATGGTACAAGTGCTCTCTATCTCCAGGGTACTTCATGGTACAACCAGCTTGGTCTCTATGAGGGAATCCATAGAGTACGGAGACTTACGGAGGTCTTAGGGAAAAGATAGCTAGTCCGCCAATACAGAATGACCGACAGAGAGCTCCTAATTCCCCAAGAGGGGTGTGCCTAATCGTGCAAATGTGGAAGTGTCGTGTCACGAAACTTTCCTAATCATGCGTGCAATGGATGAACAAAATATGAAAACCTCGGAAAGCATGTAAAGAAAGAACGTTCACATGCAACAAGCAAGTAACATAATCGGAATGCTTAAACTAAGCAAGTCTATTCTAACATGTATTCTCCACAAATTCATAACACATTCTTATTATGACAATTTCATATCAAGCTAGATCACAAGATGATAATCAAATGACATAAGATCATTCACTTCATAATATACATTAGAATCATATTCATGTCTTTATAGTTTTCAAATAAGTTGATCACTTTTAGGCCAATGCACACTAAGTAACATGCTTACAGACTAAGAGACTAAACATGCTGACTGACTAGCCGGAAAGAAAAGTCTCAGGTCGGCCTTTAAATCATGTCAGAACCAGTCAACGCACTTAAAGAAGCCGTACACAGAAAAAACATAGTTCGGTAGCAAGTGTCTAAATCGCGACGTACCTACCCGTCGCGTTCAAATCGCGACAGGTCATGTGGTCACCTTTCAAAGGGAATCGATTGCCGGATAGATTACACAGTAATAATCGCAATAGTCAACACCGACGTGTTCATACTACTCTTTGAATCGTGACGGGTCGACCCGTCGCATTCAAGAAAATTGAATATAAAATATAGAAAATTCTTTGGGCGGGAAATGAAACAAATCGCGACGGCCTATGCCGTCGCGTTCATGACAGGCGCTGAAAACCATGCAGCGCACAGTTTCATGCATTGTGGTTGACCGGTCAGACATCAAAATGTGATGGAATGGTCGGTCACCTTTTACTAAATCATGACGTACCAGTATGTCGAGTTCATGCATGCGGAATCGCGACGTCTGGATATGTCGCGGTTCTTGACCATACCCGAAAACGCAGAAACAATGTTACACTCTTCATGATTGACCTATAAATTGAAATCTAACAACATTTGGATAAACTCATAACATGAAAAACGACGAGGACATCTAGTAGAAGAAGATTCATGTTTTGGGTTTTACCTAAATCGACCTCGGTTTGCATGAAACACATGAAGAACACACAAAGCCCTAAACATGCGCGACTTAGGGAAAACGCTTAATACTCGAGGTGTACTCAATGAAATTCGAAAAAAAATCACTTGCATATGAAAGTAGACGCGATGATCTACACATTGATATATGATTTATTTAGATTTGGCCCGAGATCACCTACATTTTGGGTTGAAGATGTCTCGTCCTCCATAAACACCCTCGTTCAGACTGCTTGGAGGAGAACTCTTAATACACCCGATCTACTAAATGAAAAATAGGCAAACCAATGCCATTAGGAGCTAGACTCGACCCTCTTTCCAGGATAAAAGTCTTGCACGTTTGGTTAAGGTTTGGCTTACCTTAGGTCGACTCCAAGAAGAGAACTCTGCACAGGTCATTGCAGACACAGCAGGGAAGAAGAGCTCCGTCTTGGGGCGTTTCCCTCCACTTCTTGTGCTCAAGAACAGCTAACCACGACCCCAACACTAAGTAAACTCATCCCCTAGGGTTCATGACAAGTATTTAAGCATCTAGGGTTTTTAGAAGTCCCATTGGGTGTAGGAAAGAAAGGTTGTGGTTTTGGTCATCACCTTCCTTGTTTTGATGATTTCTCACCCTATTAGCGTGTGAGAGGCTTTAGGAAACTCTTTAGTATGGTTAGGCACGAAATTTGGTTGCTATGTGTGAGTAATTGCCTCAAGTTTTACCCTAATTGCCTCTTTCTAATTTCAGCTCAATTAGGGTTACGAATTTCCATGTATTTTCTTACTTTATTTTATTCTTGGGCCAAAAGTGATCCATTCACCCAATTCTGATAATGGGTCATCAATACATGATGTTGGAAGTCTCTCCAACATGTTTATTTAATTTGTGATCATGTTATATTTCCATGTTAACGGTTTTCCGACTTGGTTCCTTAATTTAGATAATTAGTCACATTGTGACGTACACTTGGTCAATCGGATTTTTCGTTGCACGAATTTCTTCGTGGACACTTAGGAATAATGTTTGGGGTTGATTTATAATTTTTACGAAATTTTCGATGTGTTCTTGCATATACGATAGTGGTACGTATGTTCTACCATTCCAATAATACTGAAATTAATTATTTCTATTTATTTACAATTTTTAAATCACTGAATTTTGGGGGGATGCTACATAACATCTTTCCTTTCTTTATATTTGTACTTATTACGTTCTAATATTTTGTTCTACTATCAATTAGGTCAATTTGATACATTCTCTTTTGGTGCTAAAGCCTACTACTTTTCTATGTAAGTTTCATTTTAGAATTGTCATCTAACTTAAAAATGCTCCTTTGTTCTACACATCAACTATGACTAACATATAAATTTTGAAACCATATCCTTCTATCTGTTATACTGCCTTAACTCAAATTATGCTGGAAAAAATACTGCTTCCTCACTAATTTCCATAAAAACTTTAACCTCTTTCAATTAATTATGCCTCTACTGCTATTACCATTATGAGAAATCTTGGAACCTATGGGTTATAGAACAACCACACTTTCGCTGCACCACTCTGATTAAAACTAATTCTTTCTATAATACCTTATTGACATCAAAAAATATTTAATCCTCACTATTGTCTTGAATTATTTCCATTTCAATAGTGATTTTACTCTAGCTAAATCTGACTTTCGTATTGCTCAACTATCAAACTGTTGGTGCTTAGTCAATAATTGTTGAAAGAAAACATCTAACTTACTAAACTCTTTCTTTAATTCCTTCCTTTATCTCAAATTCAACTGCATCACGTGCTTGAACTCTACATTTTTACTATATCATGACGGCGACAGTATGCTCTTCCCTACTTTTTGAACATCACACTCAAATCTTATACAAGCTTACTTTTTTTACCAAATATATCATAATGTACCCTCTACTCTTTAACTGATAAATCGAACTGAATAAATAATCTTCTGAAATATTTCTTTCATATGTACTGCTTCAATTCATTTGCCATATTACCTTCTCAGTGTTATGTGTTGTACAATTGTATTCTATCATTTACTGCCTTGCTGAAACATTATACTTTCTTCTCATTAACCAAACTAACCATACCACACTACAAATACTCTTTTGCCCATATAACCAAACTATTTCAATTATCTGCTGATTAACCCAAAGTCATTCACTGATTGATGCCCATACCTTCCTTATATGCTCATTCCACTAACTTCAAAATCTCAAATCTTGCATACTGCTTGCTCTTTCTTTGATTATGTTAGTGCAACATTATAATAAAAGTATACCTGCCTTGCCATTGTACAATACAAAACTGAGTTTAACTGGAAAGACTAATAATGCTTGGCTCACTGAATCTAGAACTACCTTTATCTATCTATTGATTACTGATTGATGCATTTCTGCTCTTAAACCAAATGCTGAGAATGTGCTTACTAGAGAACACTTTCATTCAAACGTCTTACCTACTCTAAATCTCAAACACTCTTTCGGAACGCTGCCTTAACTATCCAACTATGACCATTACATACTCTACCATTTCCTCTTTCTAATCCACACTGCTTGAACTTCAAATGACGGCTAACTAAGCTACATAATATCTTTCTTCTGCAAAACAATTCCTCTAATTATCTCTTTTATTTACTAAATTCTATTGTACTTTCCGAATCCTTTAATTCATAACTATAATCCTTCTTTATCACACAGGCACTTTTCACTGAACTGCTGCCAATCTAAAGAATTAACTGCTTAATTCTCTATACAAATAATCTACTCTTTCTTTTCCTCTGCTTCACAATCTACACTAATATCAGTGGATACTTTACCTTTATTGAAACTGAACTATTTTTGCAAAAATCTAAAGTCTTTATCTCAGTTAAAACTGCACAAGCTTTACAAAATCTGAAATCCTTGTTAATACACATCTAATCACCGCATCTACCTTTCAATCTATCCTGCTATATTTGCTTTATTTTGTACCACTGAAGCACTACCACTGTGAAATGATCATTAACATCATTATTCCTCTAAGCAAACACAAGCTCTATTAACCTTAATTGCAACTCTCATTTTTCCAACACCTCTTTCCTCATTTTGTTGAAACTGACATCCTTTATCGATTTCTAAACTAGCTTACCTCTTCCTGCCTCATCCTTCTTGCCAACAAATCTTAAATCTTACATTTCTGAAATCATACTGTTCTTGAGAATACTTCAGCCTGCTTTATCTAACATAACATTTTTCTCTAAAACACAATTTGTTGTCATACCTCAACCATTATTACATACTGCATCTCACTGCCAATTATCATTAACCATCTTCTAACACTACAATCTTTACAACATTTCCACTAATTACCTACAAACCCTTACATACTTACTGAACACATAACCTCTGAAACCCTCAAAGATCTCAGCCCAACAATTTGCTTCATTGGCTTCCTCTCTCACTATGTCACATACAGCTGCATATTTCTTTATCAACCTTGTACAAAACTTTCTAACACTAATACGTTTCTTCAACATTAACATCATTCTTAAATCTGCATACATTCTTATCAACCCTGTACAAAATTTTTCGATGCTGATATATCTCTCTAGCAACAATACCTTTCTCAAACCTACTATCATTGTTTCTTTATTTACTGACACACCATTACAATCTACCCCTACATCATTTCATCAACTAAACTTCTTGTCGGTACCTGCCAACACTTCCTACAAACACATCACATATCTCTGCTTTACCCTTTCCAATCCTCTGTTACCAATAACTCACGACCAACAACACACTTTTACAACAACTTCAGCACACTGCTATATCCATATCAAATACCTTTTTATATACCTAAACAATTGACACTGTACCACTACACTACTATTCCTACTAACTATGCTAACTACTTGACAACCTTACCACTTTTCATCATACTCTCCTTAGAAAATGATTCCATTTTACCCAATTATCATACTAATTCCATTCGTTCCTCACTTCCACTATTCCTCATTTTGGTTCCATAACATATTAGCAAAACACACATTACAACATAACACATATAAACAAAAGCTCATACAAAAATCCGACTTACTACCAATAGTGGACATTAAATTATGTTTTAGGACATTGTAAACTTAATGTCTCTTCATATTCTAACTGAACTTTCCTCTTATACCAACTGTAGCCACCTTGGATATTTATGCCCGAAAAGGCTCAAGATCTAGACCCGCCTACCATAAACAGACCGAAGTCTCACAAGGGATATCTAACACATGTGTTCAGTAAGAATATAAAAGACAACCACACTATATAAATATACACGATAAAGTATATAATCTCATACACATTTATAAAATTACATTGTCCCACTACATTATTACATGTCTTAAAGAAAAGATACAACAACATAGGGCATATCCCGAGGTGTACAACAAGAGCAACAACTCACTCAACTGCTGGTAGTAGAAGTTCGACCTCGAGAAGTACGCTCGCTGCTAACACCTGAAAAAAGCATGTAGGGGTGTGAGCCTCACAAGTCACCATCTCAGTAGGGAAATCCCAAAAACAATGCATAAAATCCATGAGTAACCATAAGAAGTAGGTGCAACTCATAACCACACTGGTGAGCTCCACTATAACGATTTAAAAAAGTAATAGGAGTAACAAAAAATTAACATAACTAACAAGAATCACCTTATGAACTCAGCTAACACACGAATAAAGATAGCTAAACAACTAAATAGTAACCTTAACAACGAACATACCATGAACTACAAACATTAAAGCAACTACGCAGCCAACCAGAAGAAGGTAAACACTAAACCACAATCTCAAGACACCACATAGCCCACCATAATCTCACTGGGCTACAACATTATCACATAAATATAAACACAATCCATTGTAAATCAATGACCACTAGCATGGAGTACAGAAGTAACAACTACTACAACGAAAAGCCTAAGTCAGAAAGTACGATGCATCAGTCGGACGATGATACCTGGGTAGCTAGTCCAAGGCCTGCTCTGGACAAAGAAACCAGAAGAAGAAAGCTCCCAGTCTCGCGGCCACAGAAAAAAGTTCAGCCGCAACTCCACCTCTAAAAATGCCAAAAAATTGTGGAGACCAACTAGAACCACACTACACACCACAAGGTTGCAGACCCATGCTTGGCACCTCTAGGGACTCTGGCCGAAATAAACATGATGGTTTGTCTATTGCGGTTTTCACTCCAACTGTCGGTTTGGCTTGAAGGCGACGTATCGGGCCATCATGATTATATCGTGGCACTGGGCCTTGTCGCATTAGCCTTGTGATCACATCCAGATAGGTCGTCGCAATTTGAAAGGTGACGCCTGTGTGCGTCGTGTTTTAGCCTCTGTGGGGTGTGTCGTGTGCTTGGGCAGTGAGGGTCCTGTATGGACCTAGCCTTGGTCTTTTGCTGTCATTTTACAGTTGCTTAAGATGGTTAATGTTAGTAAAACATGTGTAGGATTAATGAGTTGGTTTATGATGACTTGACGATTCATGTTAAACATATATAGCGTGTTATTGTATTAAGTTAAGTGGTTAATATTCATTGTGGTTTAGTGTTGCTATGGAGGTCATGAGATGACCTATGACAAGCAAGGTTATTACATGATAGTGTAGTTCATGTATGTATCGGTGTAGGTTGGCTTGGAGGTCTCATGGTGACCAGTGACGAGCTAATTAAAAAGCATGTGTACGAGGGTTTATAAATAACGATTGTTTAAGCATGTATTATTGTTTGTGTGCTAGCCGAGGTTGGTGGTCCGACGCCTATTCCAGAATGCCTCTTCAGGCGGTTACCCTAGGTTCTTTGTGAGCCAGGCACGGGTGTTTGTTGTGCTCGGGGTTTGTCCTAGTACGGTGTGTTACCATCGAGGTCTGTGTGTCTTTCTGGATACCCTCACTCCTGTGTTTGAGTTGTACGTCTGGCAGAGGGAAAGAGGCAGTGGAGCAGTGACTTGTGTTGAGTTGGCTTTGTGTTTGGTCGCTGGTAGCGTGCTCATGGTTGGGGGATAGACACCAGTAGACGTACTGGTCCTCAGCTAGTCCTGTGTTTCCAGTGCCTCACTTTAGGGAGCTCAGGTCGGAGTCCCAAGGTGCTAGGCATGGGCCTACAGCTGTGTGGTCTGCAAGTGTCCTGTTGGTTGGTCTCCACAGTGGTAGTCTTTCTGTGTTTATGGAGCGGTAGCTGGACCGAGTAGTCTGTGGCTACGAGACTGAGAGGTAGTTCTTGTGTTGTGTTGTCCGGGTTGGATACTGGAGTCATGAACCAGTAGTCTGTTCCCGTGTGTGGTGTCATCGTTCCTTTTCAACTCGTGCTTTTTCCACTGGTTGTGGCTTGTGTGTAGTGACTTGTGGTTGAGGTTTTACCTGTTGCAGTGTGCCTTGGTGGTGGCACAGTTCTGGTTGTGGTTCCGTGGTGGTACCTCATTGTGGTAGGTACCTGTACCTTTTGTGGGTAGCCGTTGTTGTGGTACGTCACGTACCAGCCTTTCCAAATGTTGTGGTGAACTTGTGTTTCGTGGAGGTCGTGTGGTGACCTTCCACTTGTTGTATTTTACCCTTCTCTGGATAAGCTTCCGATTGTGGTTTCAGTGTGTGGTGGATTGTCATGCTGATGCTAGTCCTGCTACCCTATGTGGGTAGTTTGCCTGTGAGGCTAGCAGCTTAGGCAGTGGTTGCCAGTGAAGCTAGTAGCATAGGTGGTGGTTTGCCTTTGAGGCTTGTGTCCTTGGCGTTGTCAGTGGTTGAGCGAACTAGTGATGCTATGCTGGTCCTGTTGTTCCTCTTACTTTCCAAGGATTATGTTAGAGTGGTGTAAACATATTTAATTACATCTTAATTATGTATAGTGTGAGCATGTTATGGTTTGACTATCGATGTTGTCAGTGAGACCCTTTGGGGTTGAGATCTCTTCAGTTTTCAGGTGTAAGCCGTTTGTGTGGCTCGCGGAGGCATGTGGCAAACTTGTACCACCAGTAGTAGAGTTTAGTTATTGTGTGAGCTTGTGCTCCCTGTGGGTAATGCTCCAGATAGTTGACTTTTCTCTTAGACATGTAATAATATATTGGGACAATTGTACTTATTGGTATAAAGGTATTGAGCACATGTACTTTCTTGGGTCTTATAGTTGCGTTGTCTTTTATATTCCTACTGGACACTTGTGCGCGTTATCCCTTGCAAGACTTCGTCTGTTCACGGGAGGTGGGTCTATATGGATCTTATTGGGCATAAATATCTAGGGCCATTACAGTTGTATCAGAGCATGGCCCAATAGATATGAAAAGACATTGAGGCTACAATGTCCCCAGACATGGTTTAATGTCCACTGCTGGTATAAGTCTACAGTTTGGTATGATTTTTAGTGTGGTTTCCACGTGAGTTTTGGCAGGAGAATTGTGTGCATGTTTGTCAGTTTTGGCAGTGTTAGTAGTTGTAGAGAAATGGTATGGCTTGTAGTAGTATATTTGTGTGGTTATACCAGTGTGCCATTTGTAGTAAAAGTTTAGTTGTTTAAAGGTTCACGTTACAGAAATTGAAGGGATTAATGAATTCAGTTGTGATATTCAGCAAAGGTAATGTGTGTTTTGGGAGGATCTTTTTAATGTGATGAGGTATTTTGTTAAGGAACAGAGTTGGCAGAGACAGGTATAAGGTAATGATGTGATAGAATGGCAGTGGGAACAGTGGTGATAATGTGGAATAGTGTGTGCTAAAGATTGTTGGATGTAAGAGTTGTGTAGCACCCCGGAAATTTTAGCTATACAAAGAATTCAAATAAATGGAAATAAATATTTCCAAGTATGTAAACCATACGCATCATTATCGTACGTGCTATAACAGTCAGAAATCGTTAACACGGAAATACGGCGCAATCAAGAATTTCAATAAAAAGGTTTGGAGGGACTTCCAACATTATATATTCATGACCCAAATCATAATTGGGTCAATGGACATCATGTAGCCCAATAATCCAATAAAGCTAGAAAATGCAGGGAAAATTCGTAACTCTAATAGGCTGAAATTAGAAAAAGGCATTTGAGTTAAATTGGGATGCAATCATGCATTCTTGGCAACCCAAATTCATGCCTATCTATGGAAGGAGGTTTCCTAAAGCCTCACACACTCTATGGGAGGAAGAAATCCTCCCTAAGTAGGAAACTAACATGACAAAACCGCAACCTGCTTTCCTAGTCATAATAGGACTCCTAAAACACCATGGTTGCTTAAATACTCTTCACCAAACCTTAGGAACGAGTTTTAGAACTAGCTAGGGTCGTTGTGGAGTTCTTGGCAACTGGGGAAGCAGGAGATCCCCACACCAAGCCGTTCTTCTTCCCCGTTGTGTCTGCTGCGACCTGCACAGACCATCATCTTGAAGTCGACCAAAGGTAGGTCAAACCTAAACCAAACCTTGCAAGGCTTATACCCCTGGAAAGAGGGTCAGTCTATGTTCTAACCCAAGTGGAACGCCCAAATTCCATGCATATACACGGAGTGGTAAGCATTCTCCTCCAAGTGGTCTGAACACGGTTTTTCTGGAAAAATGAGACTTCTTCAACCCATAAGGTAGGTTTTCTCGGGCTAATCTTAACATATCTTATACCAATGTGTAGGAATCAAGTTAGTTTTCATTGCCCTCTGGTTTCATCGAATTTCATCTAGTAGATTTTAAATTACAAGCTTTTTGCCAAAGTCGCGCACTGTTAGGGTTTTTCTCGTACTTCTTATCATGTACGTGATTCAAGACCAAATTAGACTAAACTTACTTCATGAAAGTTCTTCCACTTGAAGTTATGATCATCTTTCATGTTGGACATTTTGTTTAAAATTCTTTTGTTAGAGATTTATAAGCATAGTTAGAGAGTCACTGCAGGATTTTGTGATTTCAGACTGCACTTAATTTTATGTCTTCATATGTTTTCTCGGGATTTGAAACCGAATTAGATCAAACCCCCAACATAAAAGTTCTTCCACTATTGACCTTATCATCTTTCCTGTTGAATGTTTTGTCAAAATGTCATTAGTTGGAGAGTTATAAGCAAGGAAAGTAAATCCTGCATGAGATGTGTTTTCAGGTTGCACTCGACCTATAAGTTTTGTTCTGGAAGGGCACTAGTGTCGACACTACTTGGGCTAGTGTCGACACACTGTCCCAGCACAGCCCAGAAGGTGTTCTGGGAAGGTCTCTAGTGTCGACACTACCTGATCTAGTGTCGACACTACCTGACCAGTTTTGTCTAAAAGGCGTTCTGGAAGGCTACTAGTGTCGACACTACTTGAACTAGTGTCGACACACTGTCCCAGATTGGCCAGAAGGTGTTCTGGAAGCTGTCTCTAGTGTCGATACCACCTGAACTAGTGTCGACACTACTTGACCTTTTTGTCTTGTATTTGAAGCACTATGTCGACCTACCTGGACCAGTGTCGACACTGCTTGACCAATCTTCATTATTTTGCCTTATGTTGGAGCATAGTGTCGACACCAGTAAGGGGTGTGTCGACACTACCTTTGCAAAATATTGCCTGTCTTGGGTCTGATCATTTCATGATGTGTATTTAATGGCTTAAAAGTGTTTAACCCATTGAAAAATCCTTAATTACATGAATATTATTCTAATTGCTTTCTTAATGATATGATCATACATGAAGCTTGTGATTTACTCTTGTTACCAATCTAGCTTGATTTAAATGATAAATATTATCTTAAAATCTGGTAAACCCTATGTAGTTCAATACATTGATCTTTGCATGCCATCATGTAAGTTTTTTCCGAGAGTTTGAGACCGACGGATTGTGAATTGACACGCGTACATCACTACACACTTATACATCTCTAGCGTGCACTTCCTTTCTCTTCTTGTTCTCGTGAGCATGAATTACAATCTAGACTAAAGCCATTATCGTAAAGATTGAACTAAATTATAAATTGTACCGTTCAGCTACCGAATTTATCTCTTGACCATTGTTATCATGAAATCATGTTCAGTTACTTATTACTTATTCCCATCAACATGACATGACATTACACATGCTTACTTATTGAAACTCTCATTGGCCATTCTTAATGACTTTGGGTATCTACATTTAAAATTTTACATGAGATGCTGACAGGGCACGGCGTGTGTCTAAGGGCTCCAATCTAGTCCCAATGACGGCGAGTCATAGATATACTGTTAACCATGGGGTATAATGATTATTGGCGTTGCATCTGCGCTGGGAGTACTTTCTTACTTGTTGAATGTTAGATACATAACACATACGCGTGGCCTGTGTGCACTCTGGTGGATCTTTCCTTGGTGTACATTAGTGTTTACGTGCCTGATTAGTGTTACTTGATCGTGCTTGTGCAATCTTGCTTGCTTGTTTGCGTGATATGGCCATCCTGCATTTATTGCAACTAGTGATATCTTGCGTTCTTGTAAACTATTGACATCAAGTGAAATCTTGTGTGCTTGTACAAAGTGATCTATTGCTAGTTCTCTCTTGTTATATCATTCCAGATCTTAATCTATCATGATCACTCTATCTAGCTTGTTCCATACATCATGTTTTAAATCTGTTTTATTCGCACATGCATATCATGACATTCATCGTGCTTACCTAGTTCTAAAATGTTAATCAATTATATCATTGCCCGCACATTGAGATATAAATCCTACTGGGCTAGTTTGCTCATCCCCTACTTTTACCCCATTTAGGTGACTATGAAGTTCAAGAGGAAGAGCAAGTCGAGGATGGGAATGCATCCGAGTGATGAGCGTTCCAATTATGAGTCTGTCTATAGTTAGTTCATTTGAGTGTTAGAACAGTGTAGTAGGAAGTGAGGTATTATGTACTTTCCTTTTTATTGAGTCTTAGTCCTGTACTAGTTTCAATTTGAATACAATTTATATTGAGTTCAACATTTGGGCCCTATTATGATGTTTGGGTTGATACACATTTAGTACGTGCTAGCTAGAGGCTTATTTTCTGACTATCCACGTCTCAGAATATCGACTCGAATTCTTCGAACTATATCCGCTGCGTTTCTCGGGACGTGACAAGTTTGTGATTGAGAACCTTTGCAGAGGTAATTGTTTGTTTTGAGATTTTTGTTAGTAAGTAATAGTAATAGTTTGAATGAAAATGTCACTAATAATATGGAGGATTTTGAATGATTAAGTGAGGCATTCAGCTGGATATGAGGTATTAGTAAACAAGGAGCAGTGATGTGATACCCCGAAATTTTCATTCTTTTATATGGTACATATGCCTTTACTTGTCGCGTGAGTAGCGTGTGTATTCAATTGTTCATATTATCATTTCTATGCTTTCTCATTAGTTCATGCATGTATATATAGGATAGTTAGGTAAGAATAGGCAATTAGTTAAATTTATGTGTAAGTGTATACCAAAAATCTTAGGCAAAATAGTTAAGTAATATTGTGCATGTGATAAGTAAATAATGATATAGGCCATGTACGATCATGAGAGCTATTTTTGTACAAGTATAAATATAACATGAGTGTGCATGCATTATCTAGCTATCAATGTAGGCATTATTTAATTATTAATGTATCTATGGCATTTAGTTATTTTAAACATGTTGTAAGTAACCATAGTGTATAGGTGTACATATATATGCTAATCTTGTTTAAATGATACTTAATTACTTTAAGCATGTAAATTATTATGATGTGTAAAGTGCTTGAATGATAATGTATATGTAGAATTTGAATAATGATGAACGCATTTCATTATAAATACATGCATGTATGTAGTCATGTAATGTTAATGTATATGTGCTTATGTGCATGTTATTGATGTATATTATCCTTAATTATGATTAGTATAAGTTATATTTAAATAAAAATTATGGAATGAGTGTACTTCATGTGGTAAGGGTATATGTGATTATTTTTATATATATTAAATTATTTTAGTGTTTTTACGCATTTATTTCAGGGTTTATCAGGGTCTTGACTGCACTGGGGAGTTGGCGGCCAAGGCCTGGATGCCAGAGTGGTTGGCGTCCACATCCCTGGACGCCAACCCCAGGTAGGCGACCACCCCATGAACACAAACCTCAAGTTGGCGGCCATACCCTTGACGTCAATTGTGCAGTTGACTACAACCGATGTTGACGTCTATATCATCCTCCGTAACGGTTCTAGATTTGTTAATGCTCGCTTTATGGCCCGTTCCAGTTTAGGAAACCCTTCCTAAACTTTGGGTAACCTACCCCAGTGCATACCCAACCTATCCAACTTTATAAAAACCCATTTTCTGGCCGCACAAAGCCCTTTTGGTCATTGTGAAACCCTAGTTTTCCTGTGAGAAAAGCTGAACTTCCCAAGCTCTGATCCGGCGACTAGAGGATTTTCTGGGAGATCTACGACGACTGGAGCGTAGTCTAACTATCAAGGAGGCATCCCCAACCACGAGGAACGATCTACATCGGCGGGAGAACAAGATCCAAGGAGTTTCTGAGCACCCTCTTGCTCTGGCCGAAGAGGGCTTCAACGACAAAGATTTGATCTTCTAGGATTTTATTAGAGGCAAGTAACCTATGTACATCTTTCCTATACATGTCCCCTAGGTCCTATGATTTTTACGGATTTTTCCTCGCATCCTGGACCCTCAAACTTCCCCGTACATGTGAATGTGTCTGTGCATATTGCTGTCTGGAAGTTGACGGAACATACCTTGCCGTTAAGTTCATCAGTTGACGGCAAGAGATGTCGCAGTTAACCCAGTTGGCGGCCAGGACCATGCAGTTAAGTTCGTCAGTGTTCTAAAAATGCCGTTTAATATATTAAATGATTTCTGGTATGTTTTCCTGCTGAATTTTTTATGAGGGGTCAAGGGTGATTAGTAGGTCATATCATGAGGTTTTCGTGAATTTTCATGATTTATATTTATTATTAAAATTCTGGAGATCAAATTATGACCATAAGATGAGCATGTTAATCTGTATAATTAGGACGGTTGTGAGTTCAAGCATGGTGAATTTTCTGTAATGATATGATTATAGTATAAACACATTGACACTGTCAAATTAGAATGTTTTATTGGAAATCTGTTTTGAGAATTTGTGAGAAATGCACCTGTGGTTTGTTTAATTGTTTTAATTACATTTTCTGTTCATAAAAATCTGAAAAAATGAGCATGTGTTTTGTTTACTGTCTTTAACTTATGATAAAAGTTTCGTGAAATATGATGACAATAGATATTTCATGGTTTTAAATGTGAAAATAACCATGTTGTGCATGTTAGAGTATATGGTATAAATGGAAAGTTAGAAGCATGTTAATGCCTTATCTTGAGTGATTTATCACTGTTAAACAGCAATGTGAATTTCTGTAAATGGGAATGTGAGTATTAAGCGAAGTGAACATAGAATTTGAATGAAAGTTGTGTATAAGCATGAGTAATAATGTGATGAGAATGAGAATGTGGTTAAGGTAAAATGTGCCAAGAGTGACACTGCTACCATGGGGTCTGAGAGCTGTACCATAGAAAAGTCCCTATGGAAGGCTCAACGTTATGATAAATCCTAAGGGCATTAGGATAAAATCCTGGAGGTGGACAAGTACCGCTGGTTAGGGTGGAGAGGGCTTCTCCCGGTTCTGCGCAGTTACCTAGATTTGTCACCGCATTGCCTAGGTGATGAATATGTGAAAGTGAGTGCTAAGTGATAAGCGCTAAGTGCTAAAGTGATTGTTTTCCTCTACTTGGTAGTTAGGACTATGTGTCACGGCAACTTAAGAGATTAAATGTGAACATAGTGTAAAGTGATAAATGTGAATGCAAGAGTAAGTGCAATGGAAGAGTGAAAATTAATATGTAAGGAAGAGTAAAAGATAGCAAAAGTACAAGTGTAGTGAAAACCAATGTATCATTACATGTTTATTTATTTATGTCATTCATGTGTTACTATCATATTTATAATATCATGTTTTGTACCATGTTTAATGTTATGTAATATAGTTTAATAATCTCCATATGTGGTATGTATGAATATGTGCATGTAAACATGTAAAGAAATGCAATGTAAGAATGAGTAGGTAAATTTGACAATGAATAAGATAGCATGAGAATACGTGTAAATTCATGTAATTAAGTTTAATTCATGTCAAAACAGCAAGCTAAATGGATTTTGATTTTGATAAACACATAAAATAATGTCTAAGTCCATGATAGAAATTGCTATTCATTTTGTATGTAGTTCCATGTTTAATTGTAGATGATTGTCATTCTATTTGAATGTGTATTAAATCTTCATTCCATGTTTAATAAAGGTGATATCATGGTGAATTATTCATATTAAAAATAGCAAATAAATGTGTAAATAAATGAGAAAAGTGCATGTGCAAAATAAATAGAGATCATGTTAGTTGTTATCTACGTTATGTATAATTGCATGTTCTAATTGGTAGAGCTGTTACACAATAAGGAAAAATGTTTAGACTAATATATCATGTTACATGATAGGTGTTTAAGAGTGCATATGTTCATGTCATGTATGTATTAATTGGATTATGCTTAACTACGATAGAAAGATTAGCATCATATTATGAAGTTCACTAGAAACCATGTGCAAGTGTCATGAGTGTATGATAAATCTTACCTTAAAACAGCAAGTTAGTTATATGATAAAGTGATATGAATGCATGTGAAATTGACTAAATACTATGGTAAAGTATTTGTCATCTTGTACATAACCTTGTGTTCAAATTTGATTAAATTGTGCAATGATATGTAAGGATTTGAACTATGTATCATAGAATATATCATGTGTAGAGAACTTGTGTAGATGTATGTTATTTTATAATTTAATATGAGCATGTGTTAATTTGGAATGTGTTTGGGAGACCTATGTGTTGTTAATCATTAAAGTTTGTGCTATATGAATTATTGTAATTAGTATGATAGCATGTGTCTCATTATGGTTGGTAGTATAATGTGTATGTGATATGTATAAGTTTGATGTTTAGATTACTTGCTGAGTCTTGTAAGACTCATACTTGCTTCGGCGTACAGGTGTGACAGGTTATCCAGTAGCTGAGGAGAGAATAGTGAAGATTGATACCGAATACAAGAAATAGCACTTGAGGAGATTTTATTTTTGGTAGTTGCTTTAATTTATAGTTTGAATGATGTAATTCATATGGACAATGTATGGTCAATGTAGTTCTTTTCAAGTTGTAATAATGTGGACTCTAATACTTTCTTTTACTACATAGACTGTGGAATGTGTGGTGATGATGGAATGAAGTAATATATTTCTTTTAATTCCGCTGTACTCTTTTATTATTCATGGACATATCAACCTTATCCCTTAGTGTTGGGTTACTATCCCACTGTGACGATGCTCTTTGTACCGATGGGGATTGGTATAAACGTACCGGTATAAAGGGGGTCGTTACAGAGATTGGTATCAGAGAATCAAGGTTGAGATGTACATGAATAAACCATCATCTCACAATATTGCAAAGTCTTTATAGGAATTTGTCCATATGTGAGAAAGTAATAATAATGAATGAAAGATAGTAAGAAAGGTAGATAGGATTTAATAAGTTAGACTGTAACTAGATTGAATGTTTTGCAGACAATGGTGAGTCAAGGAAAGCGTGAGGCTAGGGCTAGGGAGCATGAGAGAAATGCAAGGTGAGAAACTTCATAATGAGACTCAGACCAACAGTGAGAGCGAGACTTTTGGAATGCGATCCCCGCACTCTGGACGAGCTTCTTAGTACGGCAAGGTTTGCGGCCTCTACAGCTAGCAGGAAACCCATGTGTATGCACTGCAATAAACCCCATGGCGGGAATCAGTGTTGGGCAAAGGAAGGAAGGTGCCTCAAATGCGGCAGCAAGGACCATCGGATTAAAGAATGTCCGAGGTTGAAGAAGTTTGATCCCCGAGTACTACAACATCACATCAAAAGAGCCAGCAGTAGAACTTCAAGCACCAGCCAAAGAGAAGGAGGATTTCATTCTTTTTCCGGAGATGGCACCGATGACGTCACCAGAGGTACTCGAATCGATCTTCGAGGACGAAGATCTTTTTCAAGGGGGGGAGAATGTGATACCCCGAAATTTTCTTTCTTTTATATGATGCATATGCCTTTACTTGTCGCGTGAGTAGCGTGTGTATTCAATTGTGCATATCAACATTTCTATGCTTTCTCATTAGTTCATGCATGTATATACAGGATAGTTAGGTAAGAATAGACAATTAGTTAATTTATGTATAAGGTGTATACCAAAAATCTGAGGCATAAAATAGTTAAGCAATATTGTGCATGTGATAAGTAAATAATGATATAGGCCATGTAGGATCATGAGAGCTATTTCTGTACAAGTATAAATATAAACATGAGTGTGCATGCATTATCTAGCTATCAATGTAGGCATTATTTAATTATTAATGTATCTATGGCATTTAGTTATTTTAAACATGTTAAGTAACCATTGGTGTATATAGGTGTACATATATATGCTAATCTTGTTTAAATGATACTTAATTACTTTAAGCATGTAAATTATTATGATGTGTAAGTGCTTCTTGAATGATAGTATATGTAGAATTTGAATAATGATGAACGCATTCCATTATAAATACATGCGATGTATGTAGTCATGTAATGTTAATGTATATGTGCTTATGTGTATGTTATTGATGTATATTATCCTTAATTATGATTAGTGTAATTTATATTTAAATAAAAATTATGGAATGAGTGTACTTCATATGGTAAGGGTATATGTGATTATTTTTATATATATTAAATTATTTTAGTGTTTTTACACATTTTTTCGGGTTTATCAGGGTCTTGACTGCACTGGGGAGTTGGCGGCCAAGGCCTGGACGCCACCCCAGGTAGGCGACCACCCCCTGGACGCCAACCTCAAGGTAGCGGCCATACCCTTGACCTCAACTGTGCAGTTGACTACAACCGATGTTGACGTCATATAATTCTGTGTAACGGTTCCAGATTTGTTAATGCTCGCTTTATGGCGGGTTCCAGTTTAGGAAACCCTTCCTAAACCTTGGGTAACCTACCCCAGTGCATACCCAACCTATCCAACTTTATAAAAACCATTTTCTGGCCGCACAAAGCCTTTTGGTCATTGTGAAACCCTAGTTTTCCCTGTGAGAAAAGCTGAACTCCCCAGCTCTGATCCGGTGACTGGAGGATTTTCTACGAGATCCTACGTTGACTGGAGCGTAGTCTAACTATCAAGGAGGCATCCCTAACCCCGAGGAATGATCTACATCGACAAGAGAACAAGATCCAAGGAGTTTCTGAGCGCCCTCTTGCTCTGGCTGAAGAGGGCTTCAACGACAAGGATTTGATCTTCTAGGATTTTATTAGAGGCAAGTAACCTATGTACATCTTTCCTATACATGTCCCCTAGGTCCTATGATTTTTACGGATTTTTCCTCGCGTCCTGGACCCTCAAATTCCCCCTACATGTGAATGTGTCTGTGCATATTGCTGTCTGGATATTGACGGCAACATCCCTTGCCATTAAGTTCATCAGTTGATGGCAAGAGATGTCGCAGTTAACCCAGTTGGCGGCCAGGACCATGCAGTTAAGTTCGTTAGTGTTCTGAAAAATGCCATTTAATATATTTAAATGATTTCTGGGTATGTTTTCCTGCTGAAATTTTTATGAGGGGTCAAGGGTGATTAGTAGGTCATATCATGAGGTTTTCGTGAATTTTCATGATTTATGTTATTTATTAAAATTTTGGAGATCAATTATGACCAAAAGATGAGCATGTTTAATCTGTATAATTAGGACGGTTGTGAGTTCAGCATGGTGAATTTTCTGTAATGATATGATTATAGTATAAACACATTGACACTATCAAATTAGACTGTTTTATTGGAAATCTCTGTTTTGAGAAATTTGTGAGAAATGCACCTGTGGCTTGGTTTACTTGTTTTAATTACATTTTCTATTCATAAAAATCTGAAAAATTGAGCATGTGTTTTGTTTACTATCTTTAACTTATGATAAAATTTTCGTGAAATTCTGATGACAATAGATATTTCATGGTTTTAAATGTGAAAATAACCATGTTATGCATGTTAGAGTAATATGGTATAAATGGAAAGTTAGAAGCATGTTAATGCCTTATCTTGAGTGATTTATCACTGTTAAACAGCAATGTGAACTTCTGTAAATGGGAATGTGAGTATTAAGCGAAGTGAACATAGAATTTGAATGAAAGTTGTGTATAAGCATGAGTAATAATGTGATGAGAATGAGAATGTGGTTAAGGTAAAATGTGTGCCAAGAGTGATACTGCTACCATAGGGGTCTGAGAGCTGTACCATAGAAAAGTCCATATGGAAGGCTCAACGTTATGAGATAAATCCTAAGGGCATTAGGATAAAATCCTGGAGGTGGACAAGTACCGCTGGTTATGGTGGAGAGGGCTTCTCCCGGTTCTGCGTAATTACCTAGATTTGTCACCGCATTGCCTAAGTGATGAATATGTGAAAGTGAGTGCTAAGTGCTAAGTGATAAGCGCTAAGTGCTAAAGTGATTGTTTTCCTCTACTTGGTAGTTAGGACTATGTGTCACGGCAACTTAAGAGATTAAATGTGAACATAGTGTAAAGTGGTAAATGTGAATGCAAGAGTAAGTGCAATGGAAAGAGTGAAAATTATTATGTAAGGAAGAGTAAAAGATAGCAAAAGTACAAGTGTAGGTGAAAACCAATGTATCATTACATGTTTATTTATTTATGTCATTCATGTGTTACTATCATATTTATAATATCATGTTTTGTACCATGTTTAATGTTATGTAATATAGTTTAATAATCTCCATATGGTGGTATGTATGAATATGTGCATGTAAACATGTAAAGAAATGCAATGTGGAAGAATGAGTAGGTAAATTTGACAATGAATAAGATAGCATGAGAATACGTGTAAATTCATGTAATCAAGTACGATTCATGTCAAAACAGTAAGCTAAATGGGATTATGATGTTGATAAACACATAAAATAATGACTAAGTCCATGATAGAATTGCTATTCATTTTGTATGTAGTTCCATGTTTAATTGTAGATGACTGTCATTCTTTGAATGTGTATTAAATCTTCATTCCATGTTTAATAAAGGTGATATCATGGTGAATTATTCATATTAAAAATAGCAAATGAAATGTGTAAATAAATTAGAAAAGTGTATGTGCAAAATAAATAGAGATCATGTTAGGTTGTTATCTACGTTATGTATAATTGCATGTTCTAATTGGTAGAGGTTACACAATAAGGAAAAATTTTAGAATAATATATCATGTTACATGATAGTTTTTAAGAGTGCATATGTTCATGTCATGTATGTATTAATTAGATTATGCTTAACTACGATAGAAAGATTAACATCATATTATGAAGTTCACTAGAAACCATGTGCAAGTGTCATGAGTGTATGATACTTACCTTAAAATAGCAAGTTAGATATATGATAAAGTGATATGAATGCATGTGAAGTGACTAAATACTATGGTAAAAGTATTAGTCATCTTGTACATAACCTTGTGTTCAAATTTGATTAAATTGAGCAATGATATGATAAGGATTTGAACTATGTATCATAGAATATATCAGTGTAGAGAACTTGTGTAGATGTATGTTATTTTATAATTTAATATGAGCATGTGTTAATTTGGAATGTGTTGGGAGACCTATGTGTTGTTAATCATTAAAGTTTGTGCTATATGAATTATTGTAATTAGTATGATAGCATGTGTCTCATTATGGTTGGTAGTATAATGTGTATGTGATATGTATAAGTTTGATGTTTAGATTACTTGCTGAGTCTTGTAAGACTCATACTTGCTTCGGCGTACAGGTGTGACAGGTTATCCAGTAGCTGAGGAGAGAAAAGTGAAGATTGATACCGAATACAAGAAATAGCACTTGAGGAGATTTTATTTTTTTGTAGTTGCTTTAATTTATAGTTTGAATGATGTAATTCATATGGACATGTATGGTCAATGTAGTTCTTTTCAAGTTGTAATATTGTGGACTCTAATACTTTCTTTTACTACATAGATTGTGGAATGTGTGGTGATGGAATGAAGTAATATATTTCTTTTAATTCCGCTGTACTCTTTTATTATTCATGGACATATCAACATTATCGCTTAGTGTTGGGTTACTATCCCACTATGACGATGCTCTTTGTACCGATGGGGATTGGTATAATCATACCAGTATAAAGGGGGTCATTACAGACACTGTGAAATTAGACTGTTTTATTGGAAATCTTTGTTTTGAGAAATTTGTGAGAAATGCACCTGTGGCTTGGTTTAATTGTTTTAATTACATTTTCTGTTCATAAAAATCTGAAAAATTGAGCATGTGTTTTGTTTACTGTCTTTAACTTATGATACAATTTTCGTGAAATTCTGATGACAGTAGATATTTCATGGTTTTAATGTGAAAATAACATGTTGTGCATGTTGAGTATATAGGTATAAATGGAAAGTTAGAAGCATGTTAATGCCTTATCTTGAGTGATTTATCACTGTTAAACAGCAATGTGACTTCTGTAAATGGGATGTGAGTATTAAGCGAAGTGAACATAGAATTTGAATGAAAGTTGTGTATAAGCATGAGTAATAATGTGATGAGAATGAGATGTGGTTAAGGTAAAATGTGTGCCAAGAGTGATACTGCTACCATAGGGGTCTGAGAGCTGTACCATTGAAAAGTCCCTATGGAAGGCTCAACGTTATGAGATAAATCCTAAGGGCATTAGGATAAAATCCTGGAGGTGGACAAGTACCGCTGGTTAGGGTGGAGAGGGCTTCTCCTCCGGTTCTGCGCAATTACCTAGATTTGTCACCGCATTGCCTAGGTGATGAATATGTGAAAGTGAGTGCTAAGTGCTAAGTGATAGTGCTAAAGTGATTGTTTTCCTCTACTTGGCAGTTAAGACTATGTGTCACGGCAACTTAAGAGATTAAATGTGAACATAGTGTAAACTGATAAATGTGAATGCAAAAGTAAGTGCAATGGAAAGAGTGAAAATTAATATGTAAGGAAGAGTAAAAGATAGCAAAAGTACAAGTGTAGGTGAAAACCAATGTATCATTATACATGTTTATTTATTTATGTCATTCATGTGTTACTATCATATTTATAATATCATGTTTTGTACCATGTTAAATGTTATGTAATATAGTTTATAATCTCCATATGATGGTATGTATGAATATGTGCATGTAAACATGTAACGAAATGCAATGTGGAAGAATGAGTAGGTAAATTTGACAATGAATAATAGCATGAGAATACGTGTAAATTCATGTAATCAAGTCCGATTCATGTCAAAACAGCAAGTTAAATGGGATTATGATGTTGGTAAGCACATAAAATAATGCCTAAGTCCATGATAGAAATTGCTATTCATTTTGTATGTAGTTCCATGTTTAATTGTAGATGATTGTCTGTCACGCCCCAACGCGGAATATCGGAGCGCGAAGGCAGTTGCAAGAAAAGGTATAGAGCGTATACTAGACATCAAACCATTGCACACTGAATAATACTAAAGCAAATCTTTCTCATTATTAATTTTCCAAATGTCTAGTTACAACCACTAATATCAGAGCCATTCTATAGGGCCCAATTACATTGCATTAGAAGGAAATAACTAACTACAACTCTAAGATAACATAACGACTCGAGGGTACTCCTGGCTTCACTCTTGGTCATTCCTTCCTCGTGAGTGTATGTGTCATCCTCGGTCTCACCTGAGAACACAACATTAAATAACGTAGGGTGAGCGATAACGCCCAGTAGGACTTAAATCTCAGGCTCAAGCAGACTTTAAATAATTAATGCATTTAATGGCAGAGTATCTAAAGATAGCAGGTACAAGAGAGTCAAAATATAGCAAGAGATAGCACAATCGCACGAGAGCGAGTATAGTTTCCAAAAAGAGCACAAGTATCGAGTATAGCACGAATAGCAGGATGGCCATAGCACAACTAGCACAAGTATAACGATAGCACGACGAGTATAGCACTTATTTGTCATTCTAGACAACGAGAGAGTATAGCACGTTTTGTGTTTTTGATTGTCATATAGATAGTCGAGATAGATAGCACTTGAGTGTAATGCCAAACACTCTGATCATTTAACTCCCATGGGCACTAGCACTTTCGGGCGCACATCCCAGGACCAGATCGGGCCCTTTATTTATTGCCAGGCATTGGTTATATTGTTTATCTTTAGACACAGTCAATGGCCAATAAAGAGTACCAAGAAGTAGATGAGAGCACTAGATGAATAGATGAGCTAGTAGAGTGAACGTGAATAGGTGAGCGAGTAGAGTATAGATAAGAGCTAGTGGACATTGCACGTAATGCGACGAGTAAACAGGCGATAGTAACAGTTGCACAACACGCGCACTTGGTGTTAGCAGTCAGGTGGAACTCACGACCTACCACTGGCCTTGTTATGCACAGGTCCAGAAGTCCGGCGTGATTTAAGATGAGAGTGAATCTTCTAATAGCCGTTTGGATCATATAGATCCCTAAAGGGTATCATAGGTATTAGGGTACAACCAGCTCGTCGACCATGTGGGAATCCATGATCAGAGGAGACTTACGGAGGCCTTGTGCAAGGGTTCACTAGTCCGGCGAAAGGAATATCCGACGGAGAGTTCACCACAAGCCAAGAAAAGTGTGTATATAAAACAGGTGCTTGACGTTCTAGAGGAATTCTAGGACAGTGGAGCGTCAATATCGGTATATAAACAACGCAAGAAAACGAATGCAAGTCCTTTAAAATAGGGCAGTTAATATACTTTATTGTAATACATTATGAGATATTTTCTGTAAGATTTCAGCCATAAATGGATGGTTCAAGTGTATGCAAGTGCAAGAGAAATCATAGATAGAAATAAGTCGTGAACATATATTTTAAATCATTCAATATAGCATCCTTTTTAAGTAGGGTTTTTACTAGGGGTATAACGGTAAGAACGCGACAGGGCCTAAAAAGGGTCGCGACAGGGCATGCAAATCGGGTACTGAGAACGCGACGGCTCACCTGTCGCCTTCTTGGTCGCGATAGGGTGGTTGTCGCAATCAGGCCCCAGAAAACGACATATCGAGGTGTCGCCTTCTGGTTGTCTGCGCCTGACTCCGACAGGAGTCAGACCAGGCATTGGATTGCGGGCCAGAACATTGAAATTTCGATACAGGGTCGTTTAGGAAATCATAACTAATTATATAGTCAACGAAAAATCATGAAACCAGTTGCAATTAAACTAGACATGTAAGGGTACTTCCAATAAATCGGAATTAGAGAGAGAGCATGGTTTGAACATGGTTTGAGAACGAACAAGAACAAGTAACATAGAACATGATACAGGGAGCAAGATCGATTTAATTCGAGTAACATGCTCAATAGAAATTAGGGCTTTTAGGGGCAAAAGATGCCTATCATGCATCAGTATCTCCCATTAAAATTTGGAGGCATGAGATAGAGTATTCAAGGAGATATGAATTAAGCATGAAGGTTTGGGGTCATAAGAACTGCAGAACTTTGAAAATTCATAAGAAAAGATTTGATCGCTGGAAAATTATGAAATTTGAGGGTTTTGTTCCAGAGGGTAGAAAGATCCTACAGAAAAAGTTTCACGGTTTATGCTTGTGAGAATGCCTACCTTGACTCGATTTCCTCTTCTAGGGCTAGAACTTGAAGAACGGGGTTGAGAGCTTGAAAGTTCTTCTCCCCACGAAATCTCCTCCTCCTTGGCCTCTCCTTCTGGTCCAGGAATCCTTTGGCACGAGCTTGGGTCAGCCATAAGGGTTTTAGGAGAGTATTTAAGCTTCTCCTCTTTCTATTTCCTAATAGGACTCTAATTCCTCTTTAATTCCGAAATTTCCTTACTTTCTCCTTCCTTCCTTGCTTTCCAATCTCTATTTAGACTAGGAAGAGATCCAAATTCGTGCTAACCCATATGGGGTAGGTTTAGGAATCCTATTATAACTCAAACTAGCTATTTAATGCATTAATTACCCCTTTTCTATTTAGGTAATAATTTAGTTACGAATTTAGGATATTTTCCTATTATTCTCCCTTTGTAAATTCATATTTTTGACCCAAAATTCTAGAATATCCATTAAGCAATCCCATTACTCTTTTCCATCTAATGAGTTTTATTTAATGCTCTATTTAAATATCCATTTAGCTAGGTTTTAAATTCTTTATTTAAATTTTTATTTTTCGTAAAAAACAGGTTGCTACATTGTCATTCTATTTGAATGTGTATTAAATCTTCATTCCATGTCTAATAAAGGTGATTTCATGGTGAATTATTCATATTAAAAATAGCAAATGAATGTGTAAATAAATGAGAAAAGTGTATGTGCAAAATAATAGAGATCATGTTAGGTTGTTATCTACGTTATGTATATTGCATGTTCTAATTGGTAGAGCTGTTACACAATAAGTAAAAATGTTAGACTAATAATCATGTTACATGATAGGTGTTTAGAGTGCATATGTTCATGTCATGTATGTATCAATTGGATTATGCTTAACTACGATAGAAAGATTAGCATCATATATGAAGTTCACTAGAACCATGTGCAAGTGTCATGAGTGTATGATAAATCTTACCTTAAAAACAGCAAGTTAGTCATATGATATAGTGATATGAATGCATGTGAAATTGACTAAATACTATGGTAAAAGTATTCGTCATCTTGTACATAACCTTGTATTGAAATTTGATTAAATTGTGCAAAGATATGATAAGGATTTGAACTATGTATCATAGAATATATCATGTGTAGAGAACTTGTGTAGATGTATGTTATTTTATAATTTAATATGAGCATGTGTTAATTTGGAATGTGTTTGGGAGACCTATGTGTTGTTAATCATTAAAGTTTGTACTATATGAATTATTGTAATTAGTATGATAGCATGTGTCTCATTATGGTTGGTAGTATAATGTGTATGTGATATGTATAAGTTTGATGCTTAGATTACTTGCTGAGTCTTGTAAGACTCATACTTGTTTCGGCGTACAGGTGTGACAGGTTATCCAGTAGCTGAGGGAGAGATAGTGAAGATTGATACCGAATACAAGAAATAGCACTTGAGGAGATTTTATTTTTGGTAGTTGCTTTAATTTATAGTTTGAATGATGTAATTCATATGGACAATGTATGTCAATGTAGTTCTTTTCCAGTTGTAATAATGTGGACTCTAATACTTTCTTTTACTACATAGACTGTGGAATGTGTGGTGATGATGGAATGAAGTAATATATTTCTTTAATTCCGCTGTACTCTTTTATTATTCATGGACATATCAAACTTATCCCTTATGTTGGGTTACTATCCCACTGTGACGATGCTCTTTGTACCGATGAGGATTGGTATAATCGTACCGGTATAAAGGGGTCGTTACAGAGATTGGTATCAGAGAATCAAGGTTGTGACTGTACATGAATAAACCATCATTTCACATATTGCAAAGTCTTTATAGGAATTTGTCCATATGTGTAGAAAGTAATAATAATGAATGAAAGATAATAAGAAAGGTCGATAGGATTTAATAAGTTAGATTGTAACTAGATTGAATTGTTTTGTAGACAATGGTTAGTCAAGGAAAGCGTGAGGCTAGGGTTAGGGAGCATGAAGATAAACACAAGGTGAGAAACTTCATAATGAGACTTAGACCAGCAGTGAGAGCGAGACTTTTGGAATGCGATCCCCGTACTCTGGACGAGCTTCTTAGTACGGCAAGTTTGCGGCCTCTACAGCTAGCTGGAAACCCATGTGTATGCACTGCAATAAACCCCATGGCGGGAATCAGTGTTGGGCAAAGGAAGGAAGGTGCCTCAAATGCGGCAGCAAGGACCATCGATTAAAGAATGTCCGAGGTTGAAGAAGTTTGATCCCCGAGGTACTACAACATCGACATCGAAAGAGCCAGCAGTAGAACTTCAAGCACCAGCCAAGAGAAGAGGATTTCATTCTTTTTCCGGAGATGGCACTGATGATGTCACCAGAGGTACTCGAATCGATCTCGAGGATGAAGATCTTTTTCAAGGGGGGGAGAATGTGATACCCCGAAATTTTCTTTCTTTTATATGGTACATTGCATTACTTGTCGCGTGAGTAGCGTGTGTATTCAATTGTGCATATTATCATTTCTATGCTTTCTCATTAGTTCATGCATGTATATTTTGGATAGTTAGGTAAGAATAGGCAATTAGTTAAATTTATGTATAAGGTGTATAACAAAAATCTGAGTCATAAAATAGTAGTAATATTGTGCATGTGATAGTAAATAATGATATAGGCCATGTAGGATCATGAGAGCTATTTCTGTACAAGTATAAATATAAACATGAGTGTGCATGCATTATCTAGCTATCAATGTAGGCATTATTAATTATTAATGTATCTATGGCATTTAGTTATTTTAAACATGTTGTAAGTAGCCATTGGTGTATAAGTTGTACATTATATGCTAATCTTGTTTAAATGATACTTACTTACTTTAAGCATGTTAAATATTTTATGATGTGTAAAGTGCTTGAATGATAATGTATATGTAGAATTTGAATAATGATGAACGCATTTCATTATAAATACATGCGATGTATGTAGTCATGTAATGTTAATGTATATGTGCTTATGTGCATGTTATTGATGTATATTATCCTTAATTATGATTAGTATAAGTTATATTTAAATAAAAATTATGGAATGAGTGTACTTCATGTGGTAAGGTTATATGTGATTATTTTTATATATATTAAATATTTTAGTGTTTTTACACATTTATTTCGGGGTTTATCAGGGTCTTGACTGCACTGGGGAGTTGGTGGCCAAGGCCTGGATGCCAGAGTGGTGGCGTCCACATCCCTGGATGCCAACCCCAGTAGGCGACCACCCCCTGAACACAAACCTCAAGTTGGCGGCCATACCCTTGACGTCAATTGTGCAGTTGACT
>JACBKR010000705.1:0-63054 GCA_014218235.1 Colocasia esculenta
AGCAGCAAATGTTGTGGCTTCTGGTCACATTCAAGAAGCTGTCATGGAGGATGCTCCTATTCAGAGGGATCTAGAAGAAGAAAATGTTCCAGAGGTTGTGTCATCAGGCCACATTGCAGACGTTCCTATGGAAGATGATCCTATTCAGGGGGAGCAATCTGTTGAAAAGGAAGCACCAACCCAGGGGGAGCACACTGCTAGTGTTCCCGTTGATGATCAGTTTAGAGAAGGCATTGTGGAAAGTGCCTCATGTGAAGAAGATATGATGAAAATGTGGAGCCCGTTGCAAGGGCAAGCAGTAAACAGAAAGAAGCAGCTTCTGGGATTCCCCTCTTGACCAGGAGGCCTCATCAAGGGCAGAGGAAGAAGAAATTGAAGGTCAATCTGAAGCCCTTAGTTGCTAGAATGGTTGAACAAGGGAAAATTCTCTGCTCTGTGCAATTGATATAGCATCAATATTCATAAGCCAGAGTCAGTCAGCTAATTCAGTTGGAGCTTTGGGTGCTGAGCTCCATAGTGTAAAGGAAGAACTAAGAATCAACAAAGGTGTTTTAAGATGGATGAGGGACGAATTTAGCAGTATGAAGTCATCCATTTTAGAGTTGACAAATCTTGTGCGAGCTCAGGTTCCTCCTATGTCACGCCCCTCCAATTTAGCAGCGGAATAATCGGAGGGAGACGCGAACAACGAGTATGGTAACGACAACTGCGCATATTTTCGCAAAACATCAGGCATCTAATGAACAATAATTGAAATAACTCTTGATTTCATTTATACAATTACTAAGACCATTAAACCACTAATTCGGAGCCAATACTAGGGCTCAATGACGTCATTACACGAAAAGAAATCTAAAGCAATAACTGCTAGACTCCATGGTACTAAGGGTAACTTCATGAGTTGACTTCGGATCGCTCATCACTCTAGTATTGTCCCATTGGTGTGTGTGACGTCAGAGTCCGATTACCTGAGACACAATAACAAATAAGAAGGGTGAGCGATAACGCCCAATAGGACTTAAATCTCAGGATCAAGCATGCTTTAAGTGATTAATGTCTTATAAAGCAGGATAACTAGAGAGAATAACGAGAACGTATAGCAAGTACTGGTACATGATAACGAGAACAATAGCACAATGCACGAGAGTATAGCAGACAAGTGTTGATACGGATTGGCCGTATAACAAGATAACAAGTAAAGTTGCACAACAGTGCACAAGTCACGATAGCAAGTGTTTGGTCGATATTCTTTCAACCACGAGATTCAAGTAAACCAATAATTGAATGTTTGATTAATTGATTGCCATAGATCAAATCTGCGTGTTCATGCGTTAGGTGTATGCCATCACCCTGATGATTAGACCCTCGCGAGTTATAGCCTTTCAGGTGCTCCTCCCAAGGACCAGACTGGGCCCTTATAATGTGCCTAGCATAGTCATGTTTTATTGTAGACAATCAATTTAATGGCCAAGTAGAGTACCAAGAAATAGATGAGAGTAGTAGATGAATAGACGAGATAGTAGAGTGAACGTGAATAGATGAGCGAGTAAAGTATAGATGAGAGCTAGTGGACATTGCACGTAATGCGAACGAGTAAATAGGCGATAGTAACAGTTGCACAACACGCACACTTGGTGTTGGCAGTCAGGTGGAAACTCACGATCTTCCCGCTGGCCATATTATGCACAAGTCCAGAGGTCCGACGTGATTCAAGGTAAGAGCGAACTTCTAATAGCCGTTTGATCATATCGATCCCTAAGGTGTAATGGGTGTTAGGGTACAACCGGCTCGTCGACCATGTGGGAATCCATGATCAGAGGAGACTTACGGAGGCCTTGTACAAGGGTTCACTAGTCCGGCGAAGGAATATCCGACGGAGAGTTCCACAAGGCAAGAAAGTGTGTATATAAAACAGGTACTCGACGTTCTAGAGGAATTCTAGAACAGTGGAGCGTCGAGGTCGGTGTTCTAAAACATCGCACGAATCGTAAACGAGTACTTGTTAAAGTAAGGTAATTAATTGCAATAATTACCAGATATGTTATGTGTCATATTCATACAAATTAAGCCATTTGGATGGTTCAACGTGTGTGTATGTGTCATGAAATCAAGGATATGAAAGATCAAGTGATTGACTTTATTAGATTAAAATACAATCAATACTTACAACTTTGTTTTATGTAGTTAAGATCATCAACATGATATGGGAATTATGGTGGTACAACAAGACTTGCAAAAGACTAATTTTCACGCCCAAAACTGAGATTGCGACGTGGTCTTGCAAGGATCGCGACGGGGTCGTCAGATCGGCAGGCAGAATGCAACATGGGTACTGTCGCGCAGAACGCGACAGAGGTACTGTCGCGACTCGACCTCAGAATGCGACATATCGGGCCGTCGCGTTCACAGGGTCTGCGCCTGAGTCCGACAGGGATCTGACATGCTCTTGGTTCAGACTACCATGATTGACACAGGGCGATATTCATGAAACGCCTATATCTCTCTATATGCTGACCTTTAGACAAAACTCGCAACATAGAAAATGTCAAGGACATCTATTGGAAGAACTTTTGTGTTGTGGGCTGGGTCTGAATTGGTCTCTAATTGCATGAAATATAGGAAGAAGTGGGAAAGCCCTAAACATGCATGACTTCGTTGCGACTTACATGTTAGACTTGTAACATGAGATCTACTGACATTTGGACAAAACTCTAACATAAAAGATGACAAGGACAATAGTATAAGAACTTTGTGGTTGGGGTTTAACCTAATTCGGTCTTGAACCTTGTGAAAACATGAAGAAGTGAAAGTTAAATGCAACCTGAAAACGCAGTATCCTGCATGACTCTAGTACGAAGTTTATAACTCTCTAACTACTGATAATTAAACAAAAAACACTAACATGAAAGATGACCATGACAACTAGTTAAAGAATTTTATGTTGGAGGCTTGACCTACTTCTGCCTTTAACCTTGTCAAACAGGAAGAACTTAAAGTTAACTGCATCTCGACATTGCAGTATCATGCAGGGACTCGATTAACATGTTATAACTCTCTATATAAAGACTTTAGGCAAAAACTTTCTACATTAAAGATGATTGTGACTACAAGTAAAGAACTTTGATGTTGATGATTTAGTCTAATTCGGTCTCGAATGTATGCATAATAAGAAGAACGGTAAAAGCCCTAACTGTGCGCGACTTAGGGGAAAACGATTAATACACAAAGTATACTCGATGAAATTAGTAAAATCAGAAGCAAATGAATCTAGACTCGAAGCTCTACAGATGGTATTATTTTTCTTTAATCTTGACCCGAGAATGCCTACCTTTGAACGCAAAGAACTCCCTGCAGGTTCCTGGTTCGCTACAGGGCGAGGTGGATGACGACCACGTTTTCCCCAGCCTCTCTCTACCCTGCCCCAAACTTCTGCACACGACCCCAACTTGATGAAACCTTCCCAAACGTTTTGTGAAGAGTTCTTATAGTTTTAGGGTGCTACTTCATGTCCTAATGGGACTAGGAAAGAGGGCTGCGAATTTCTGCATTCTAGTTTCAAAATATGAGATTCTCTCACCCAAAGGAGGTAGCAAAGGTTTAGGAAACCACCTCTTAGATTTGGGTCCGGTTTGACTTACCTTGTACGACTATTACCCTAATTTAAACCCTAATGTGCCCTTCACAATTATTGCATATTTACAGGTACGAATTTCTGAGTATTTTATGTTCCAATTTTTATTATTAGGCTAAAAGTGATCCATTGGCCCATTTCATTAATGGGTCATTAATACAAATGTTATAAGTCTCTCCAACCTATTATTAATTTATGGTTGGGTTATTTTTCCGTGTTAACAATTTCCGACTTAGTTCCCTAATTCGATTAACTTGGTCACGTGTAACGTACACTTGGCCAATCGGATTTTTCGTTGCTCAAATCTCTTTATGAAACTCTTAAGAATAATGTTTGAGGTTGATTTATAATTTTTACGGAATTTTCTAATGTGTTTTCTCACGTATGATAGTGGTACATAAGTTCTATCATTCGATAATACGTAAGTTATTTATTTACTATTTTCATACTTGAATTTGTCATGGGTCATAAGTTGTCCATTGATCCAATTCCTTTTATGGACTATCCCCACATATTGTTTGGAGTCTACCCATAATTTTTATTTCAATGTTAATCCACTTGGCTCATGTAATAAGGATTTTCCAATTTATTCCTTAGTTACAATAATAAGTCACATAAATTCTAAATCATGGTCCGAATTATTGTCTATGCCCAAATTTTTAATGGGTCATTAGATAATAATTTTAAGGTATAACTATTATTTTCATAGAATTTTCATATGAGTTTCTACTCATGCAATAATGATGTGTATCTTTTAACTTGTTTGATTTTTATTAATGGGCAAAATTTTCATTATCTATAATTTTTTTTATTTAATGAATTTCTGGGGTATTCATCCTCCCCCACTTAAAGAGAATTTGGTCCCCAAATTCCATGACTCCTTCAATTAAATATGAATCATCATACTATAATAAGAGTATTAATCGAGACGCGTTTGGTTTACCTTCCATGGTTCGTACTTCGTCATTTGGACTAGGTGTTGTCGAAGCTTCGAGGTATCCTTATGTGTTGATTCTCCGTAACGTTTGTCTTTCTCGAGCAATTCCTAAGCTGGGGTCTAAGCTTCCACATCGGAGACACTTCCCTTGATTCTCCAGCAATCTTTCGATGTGTGGCGCCTTATAAACAATTCTTGCATTGACCTTCGTGATTGAGATTTAAATGCCTATCATTTTTATTGTTATGTTTACTCTTACCACTGTTAGTCGCTTCCTCTTGTCATAGAGTTGAGATCTTTCACACTAGTAGCTGATTCTTCTAAGATGGACAGTCTCGCAGCTGATGTCTCGAGTTGCCACAACGTAGACATGCACCAATTCTTCACCAACACCCTTGGCCACATGACCTAGTTGTGACAATGAAGGCAGATAATCGCATCGTTACGATTCACTTGAGGTTGGCCTCCTTGTCATGGTTATATCTTCTTGCCATTTGATTGGTCTCTTTTTAATCTCCTTAGTTGCTTCCAGAGCTCTTTCTAGCAGTTGAGCGGCTTGCTGACATGCCAGAACTAGCCTTTGAGTTGTTCTCATGTCGGGTCCATTAAGAGTTCCTTCTTCTCACGAATCTTCTCGGAAAAGTATTTGGTGGTGAAGAGTCCCACTCTATGTTGATGTCGGGTCCATTAGATGTTAAGGCTTGAGTCAATCCTTGTACGGTCCATGTAATTCAACCATTGGCGTACGCTCTCAGCCATCTCCTCTAGTCTCCTGCGAGCAATAATAATCTATTAAGTTCTTCTTAAACTAGGGTGTCTGTACATTTAGTTAAACTCGTAGCATAACCCCAAGCTTTACCCAATCTCTCACATAGGTATGGTGGTTGACTTAGTCACGTGTCATGGCAGTTCACCTAGAACATCCTAGGACCTAAAAATCATATTAAGGACATCCTAGGCTCTGATACCAACTGTCACGCCCTCCAATTTAGCAGCGGAATAAATCGGAGGGAGACGCAAACAACGAGTATGGTAACGACAACTGCAATATTTTCGCAAATATCAGAGCATCTAATGAACAATAATTGAAATAACTCTTGATTTCATTATAAAATTACTAAGACCATTACAACCACTAATCGGAGCCAATACATAGGGCTCAATGACGTCATTACACTGAAAAGAAATCTAAAGCAATAACTGCTAGACTCCATGGTACTAAGGTAACTTCATGAGTTGACTTCGGATCGCTCATCACTCTAGTCTTGTCTCATGGTGTGTGTGACGTCAGAGTCCGACTTACCTGAGACACAATAACAAAATGAAGGGTGAGCGATAACGCCCAGTAGGACTTAAATCTCAGGATCAAGCATGCTTTAAGTGATTAATGTCTTATAAAGTAGGATAAACTAGAGAGAATAACGAGAACGTATAGCAAGTACTGGTACATGATAACGAGAAACAATAGCACAGTGCACGAGAGTATAGCACGACAAGTGTTGATATCGGATTGACCGTATAATAAGATAACAAGTAAAGTTGCACAACAGTGCACAAGTCACGATAGCAAGTGTTTGGTCATATTCTTTCAACCACGAGATTCAAGTAAACCAATAATTGACTGTTTGATTAATTGATTGCCATAGATCAAATCTTGCGTGTTCATGCGTTAGGTGTATGCCATCACCCTGATGATTAGACCCTCGCGAGTTATAGCCTTTCAGGTGCTCCTCCCAAGGACCAGACCGGGCCCTTATAATGTTGCCTAGCATAGTCATGTTTTTATCGTAGACATCAATTTAATGGCCAAGTAGAGTACTTAGAAATAGATGAGAGTAGTAGATGAATAGACGAGATAGTAGAGTGAACGTGAATAGATGAGCGAGTAAAGTATAGATGAGAGCTAGTGGACATTGCACGTAATGTGACGAGTAAACAGGCGATAGTAACAGTTGCACAACACGCACACTGGTGTTGGCAGTCAGGTGGAACTCACGATCTTCCCGCTGGCCATATTATGCACAAGTCCAGAGGTCCGACGTGATTCAAGGTAAGAGCGAACTTCTAATAGCCGTTTGGATCATATCGATCCCTAAAGGTGTAATGGGTGTTAGGGTACAACCGGCTCGTCGACCATGTGGGAATCCATGATCGGAGAAAACTACGGAGGCCTTGTACAGGGTTCACTAGTCCGGCGAAAGGAATATCCGACGGAGAGTTCCACAGCCAAGTAAAGTGTGTATATAAAACAGGCACTCGACGTTCTAGAGGAATTCTAGAACAGTGGAGCATCGAGGTCAGTGTTCTAAAACATCGCACGAATCGTAAACGAGTACTTGTTAAAGTAAGGTAATTAATTGCAATAATTACCAGATATGTTATGTGTCATATTCATACAAATTAAGCCATGTTTGGATGGTTCAACGTGTGTATATGTGTCATGAAATCAAGGATATGAAAGATCAAGTGATTGACTTTTATTAGATTAAAACAATCAATACTTACAACTTTGTTTTTATGTAGTTAAGATCGTCAACATGATATGGGAATTATGGTGGTACAAAGACTTGCAAAAGACTGATTTTCAGGCCCAAAACTGAGATCGCGACGTGGTCTTGCAAGGATCGCGACGGGGTCGTCAGATCAGGCAGGCAAATGCGACATGGGTACTGTCGCGACCAGAACGCGATAGAGGTACTGTCGCATCCCGACTTAGAATGCGACATATCGGGCCGTCGCGTTCACAGGGTCTGCGCCTGAGTCCGACAGGGATCTGACATGCTCTTGGTTCAGACTACCATGATTTGACACAGGCGATATTCATGAAACGCCTATATCTCTCTATATGCTGACCTTTAGACAAAACTCGCAACATAGAAAATGTCAAGGACATCTATGGGAAGAACTTTTGTGTTGTGGGCTGGGTCTGAATTGGTCTCTAATTGCATGAAATACAGGAAGAACGTGGGAAAGCCCTAAACATGCATGACTTCGTTGCGACTTACATGCTAGACTTGTAACATGAGATCTACTGACATTTGGACAAAAAATCTAACATAAAAGATGGCAAGGACAATTATTTAAGAACATTGTTGTTGGGTTTTAACCTAATTCGGTCTTGAACCTTGTGAAAAACATGAAGAAGTGAAAGTTAAATGCAACCTGAAAACGTAGTATCCTGCATGACTCTATTACAAAGTTTATAACTCTCTAATAATTATATTTAAACAAAACACTTAACATGAATGATGACCATGACACTAGTTAAAGAACTTTTATGTTGGAGGCTTGACCTACTTCTGCCTTTAACCTTGTGCAAAACAGGAAGAACTTAAAGTTAACTGCATCTCGACATTGCAGTATCATGCAGAGACTCGATTAACATGCTTATAACTCTCTATATAAGGACTTTTAGGCAAAACTTTCTACATAAAAGATGATTGTGACTACAAGTAGAAGAACTTTGATGTTGATGATTTAGTCTAATTCGGTCTCGAATTGTATGCATAATAAGAAGAACGGTAAAAGCCCTAACTGTGCGCGACTTAGGGAAAACGATTAATACACAAAGTATACTCGATGAAAATTAGTAAAATCAGAAGCAAATGAATCTAGACTCGAAGCTCTACAAGATGGTATTATTTTTCTTTATCTTGACCTGAGAATGCCTACCTTTGAACGCAAAGAACTCCCTGCAGGTTCCTGTTTGCTATAGGGCGAGGTGGAAGAAGACCACGTTTTTCCCCAGCCTTCTCCTCTCCTCCAGCGCCCCAAACTTGCTGCACACGACCCCAAATTGATGGTAAACCTTCCCCAAACGTTTTGTGAAGAGTTCTTATAGTTTTAGGGTGCTACTTCATGTCCTAATGGGACTAGGAAAGAGGGCTGCGAATTTCTGCATTCTAGTTTCCAAAATCTGAGATTCTCTCACCCAAAGAAGGTAGCAAAGGTTTAGGAAACCACCGCTTAGAGTTGGGTCCGGTTTTGACTTACCTTGTATGACTAATTACCTAATTTAAACCCTAATGTGCCCTTCACAATTATTGCATATTTACAGGTACGAATTTCTGAGTATTTTTATTTTCCAATTTTATTATTAGGCTAAAAGTGATCCATTGGCCCATTTTTATTAATGGGTCACTAATACATAATGTTATAAGTCTCTCCAACCTATTTATTTAATTTATGGTTGGGTTATTTTTCCGTGTTAACAATTTTCCGACTTAGTTCCCTAATTCGGTTAACTTGGTCACGTGTAACGTACACTTGGCCAATCGGATTTTTCGTTGCTTGAATCTCTTCATGAAACTCTTAAGAATAATGTTTGAGGTTGATTTATAATTTTTACGGAATTTTCTAACGTGTTTTCTCACGTACGATAGTGGTACGTAAGTTCTATCATTTCGATAATACGTAAGTTATTTATTTACTATTTTCATACTTGAATTTGCTCATGGGTCATAAGTTGTCCATTGATCCAATTCCTTTTATGGACTATCCCCACATATTGTTTGGAGTCTACCCATAATTTTTATTTCAATTGTTAATCCACTTGGCTCATGTAATAATGGATTTTCCAATTTATTCCTTAGTTACAATAATAAGTCACATAAATTCTAAATCATGGTCCGAATTATTTTTCTATGCCCAAATTTCTTAATGGGTCATTAGATAATAATTTTAAGGTATAACTATTATTTTCATAGAATTTTTATGAGTTTCTACTCATGCAATAATGATGTGTATCTTTTAACTAGTTTGATTTTTAGTAATGGGCAAAATTTTCATTTATCTATAATATTTTTTTTATTTAATGAAATTTCTGGGGTATTACATCCTACTCCCACTCCATCAGTGCCTCAGTAGTCTGGGCATCATGAAGAAGTTGTTTCTGAAGATCTATCAGGGCCATCAGGGCCAAAAGTTGTGGCAGAAGTGGCAGTTTCAGGGTCAGTTGATGTCGAGCAGTCTGGGCCAACAGTTGTTGATGAGGTAGCTGCTCCAGTGCAAGATAGTGTTGAAGCTATGAAGACTGGGCCACCAGGGCCGCAGAAGATGTTTCTAGGCCAATCGGGCCAGTGGTTTCCGAGGCTGAGACTTCAAGAGTAGAAGAACCGGCTGTAGCTCCAGAAGCCCCTGCTCCTTCTCCCCTTCAAACACCGGCCCCTCCTTCACCACCATCTTCATCCATAGCTCCTCCAGCACTTACCACCTTCAAACAACCCATGCCTCGCACCATTTCATCTCCAACACCATTTCCTTTGCAATCCTCCTCATCTCCTGTCACCTCCACATCTCCTCCTCCTCTTCCTCCTCCTTCTGTTGAGGTTCATCAAGCATCCTCATCCACAAGAGCCTCTTCTTCTGGTCCTTCCTCTTTTGGACCATCCATTCCACCACTAATCACCTCTCGTTCCTTCCTTCACCCTCCTACTCCTCCATCATGTATAACCATCATTCCAGAAGGTGCTCAACTTGAACACCCTGAGATCCAGGGCATCAAGGATGAATTCGAAGAAGCCATTCTTCGATCTGTTCTGAAGGTTAGCACACATATTCATAGGAATGGCTCTTCCAGCTATTCTCCTAAGAAGAGGAAACTTTCTTCCAATCCTCCTGTTTCCTCTGAACCTCACAATCCACCTCTTTGGTTCTCCCTTACAGTTGTCACTAAAAATAAACCTCTGTACAGAGAATATCTTGTAAAAACCACCTTTGCCACCATTTTGGATCTTCCCACTCTCCATCTCACTGATCACTTGAATACCATTCTTCCTTATACCTCTCTATCTAAATCTGAACAAACCAAAATCTTTTCCATGGCTGAAGCCAAGACTGAAGAGCAGTGGGCACGGGGACAGAAATCCCTTTACAGCCAGTTCCTTTGAGCTCAATCAGCCAGGTTTCCACCCAGGGATCATCCGTTGTCTCTCTCTGAGTGGTTCCAAATCCTTCACAAGGATACTTGGGGGCCTTTTATTCAAAAAGAAATCAAACTTATCAGGCAATATCAGATGTACAACAACTACTGCTACCTGAATAATCTTCCTGAAGTCCAGCTTGGCCAATTCTGGCAAGCTATTGCTACTCTTGGTTCCCATGATGCTCACACCAAATCCATTACAGTTGATTTTTCAAAATTGGGGATTGCAGATATTGTCTTCTTGCCTCCTCTCCATTCTCTCATCATGGAATTTGCAGTAGGCTCCTTGATCTTTGAAAGGGCTGCTCAAGTACTGGCCAGAATTTTAGCTGAAAAGGCCTCTCTCTTTCCTTTCATAGATTTGTTTTTAGAGAGTACCATCGGGGCTACATCAAGTCAGATATTCTTGCCCCCATTTTGGCTGAATGTGAGCGCCTCTCTCCATCCGAATGGGAAAAGGCTTATCCTCTTTCTACTGAGTAGCTTAAGGCTCTAAATGCCTCTCAGGCCAAATCCAATCAGTCTTTGCTGACTGCTGGACAGTTCCTTGACTCCAATTCTCTTCACCTTATTCAAAATTCTTATGATTTATGGATTGAAAGATACAAGGTCTTTGTGGCTATGAAGAAAGATCTCCTGCAGCATCAGATCCACTATCCTTTGAAGATTGATCACTTTCTTCGGCTTGCCAGCTTCGGTTCATTCAGTACCTACAAACTTTCACTTGGCAACGCTGATATGGCACTTTTCTGGGTACTCAGCGGCGGCTTCAGAATCAAAAGAAGCTACCTGACATGGGACCCTCTTACTCGATCTCTTCTGGGCTTTTCAGGCTTATTTTGAGGAGCAGGAACACCAGGCCTTGCCAATTATACAACGGCACGCCTCTCTCTTGTCTCCTGCTTCCTACATCTCTGTAACCCCTCAAGATAAATAAAAATGTTCTTTGACCCCACTCCTCTTTTCTCTTCCTGTCTTTGTCTCCTTGCGTTATCCTTTTTCTTAATGACAAAAAGGGGGAGAAATATCACACTTCTAAAATACATAAAAATAAAAATAAATTCATTTTATTTTTACCAGCAAAGTTACTTAGGTTTTCTTTCAGAAGCATCTATATTCTTGTTATGTTTTGTCATCACCAAAAAGGAGGAGATTGATGATCAGACCATCCCCATATATTTCATGAATTATATATCTATTTTGGTAATTAACAAAATCCTAACAATTACTATCTAACAAGTTTTTATGAAGCTTAGTCACAGGAAATAAACCAGGAAAAATCAAGCAAAGACTTGTAAGTAAATCCTTACATTGTTGTTTTTAATTTTTAGAGCATGAAATTTCTCTAAGTACGCATCAACTCGTTTGAAGCATAACGATTTCATAAGTCATCGCAAAGAATAACTATTTCATAAGTATCATATCATTTTGGGTTTACATTGATTTCAATCTCAGAACGATTCACTAAGTGATCGCATCGATTTCGATCTCAGAACGATTCGCTAAGTGATCCCATCGATTTCGATCTCAGAACGTTCGCTAAGTAATCGCATCGATTTGATAAGTGAGAACAACGGTTTGCTCTCACATCGATTTGCTAAGTGAGATCAACGATTTGCTCTCACATTGATTTGGGTTCACATCGATTTGCTAAGTGAGAACAACGATTTGCTCTCACAACGATTTTAATCTCACAACGACTTCGTAAGTGAGCATAACGATTTGCTCTCATAACGATTCGAAAAGTGAGTATAACGATTTCAATCTTACAATGATTTGTCACACATCAATTTTGTTTCACAATGATTTGCTAAGTGAGAACAACAATTTGCTCTCACAACGATTTCGTCCCATAACGATTTCCTCACAACATCGACTCGATAAGTGAAACAACGATTTGCTCACATCAATTTGATTATAACGATTTGCTCATAACGATTTGCTTATAGTGTTATAACTGCGACGACCCTCCTTATACCGGTACGATTATACTAATCCACGTCGGTATAGTGAGTCCCGTCACAGTAGGACATTTATCAAACACTAGTACACATGGCTGAGATGCTCATAAATATAGATACAGAGTAGCGGAAGTAAAAGAACTACTTGTCATTTCATTTCATCATCCACATTTACATACATGGTTCAAATAACAATTTCGAGAGAATAAAGTCACATAAATAAAATGCTAAAATCAGATTACATAGCTTGTCCACAATTACATAATAGTTCTATTACAATGCCTCATTACATATATGAAAGAAAAAAGTCACAACGTCGACTCCACCAAGCTACTCGCCACGCTCGGAGTCACTCTCCACTGTCTCCTCCAAAGGGTGTCGGGTCACCAACTAAAGCTGTACGCCGAAGCAAGGAGTGAGTCTAAAAGACCTCAGCAAATAATTCCATGCACATCATTCATGCATATATCACAGTAGGTTCTACATTCCAATTCACGAAGCAAAACATATAGTATGCTTGAACATTGATAAGAGACAACCTATCATGGTATTTCTACAAAATTAAAAACATATGGTACATGACGTAAGACATTCCAAAATAAATATCCTATCACATGCTTACTACTCATTTAATCACATTAAGCTACAACATGATAGCAACTAACATGGGATTCTCACATGCATAAAAGGAAAACATTCCTATCATGGTTTATACACATTCTTACACATGCACACTATCATTCATACACTTTAAGGTTGTTGTTTTGACATGGATTTAGCAATTCACATCTTTCGCATGAGAGCTACATTCCCGATTATACTATAACATGATAACAATTTAACATGGATTTGTGCACACATAATTGAGACATACTCCTATCATGGATTCTACACATTTTACACTATAAAATATCATCATAAACACATAAGTTGCTGTTATAACATATTTCACATTAATATATCATGGATCACAATTTCACAATCTAACACATTGGTTTAACATGTTTGCACAATTACTCATTCACATAGTTCTCTTTTTACACATTGCACATTTACACATATTCACACTACACAATTTACACATATTCACATTCACATTTCACATATTCACATTCACATTTCCCAATTTAGGTTGTGACACATAGTCCAAACCAACATTTGAAGGACACATCACATACACATAACACATAGACGCCCACCTAGGCAATACAGTGACGACTCTTGGACTGCGCAGACTGGGAGACAAGTCTCCACCTAACCAAGTGGTACTTGTCCACCTCCAGGATTTCATCCTAATGCCCTTTAGGATCTTAACACATTGAACCTTCCCATAGAGACTTTTCCATGGTACGGTTCCACGGCCCTCTTACTACAAGAAAATGGTTTTAGAGACCGAATCTGAGACCGAATTATTCAGTCACTATTCGGTCTCAAAATCTGAGACCGAATAGTGACTAACAAATATCGGTCAATAGTTTAGATTCTGAGACGGATAGTGACTGAAATATTTCAGTCACTAAATCTATGAAAGGGCGGTCAGGGTGAAATTTGTGACCGAATAGTTCGGTCACAAATCGGTCTCAGATTTGAGACCGAATTGTGACCGACTGGCATTCGGTCCCAAATTTTTGGCACGTTTAGAGACCGAATAGTGACCGAAATATTTCGGCACTAAATCAATGAAATGGCGGGTTTGGGGTGAAATTTTGTGACCGAATAGTTCGGTCACAAATTCGGTCTCAGGTCTGAGAACGCATTGTGACCGACTGGCATCGGTCACAAATTTTTGGCACATTTAGAGACGATAGAGACTGACATGTCGGTCCCAATTCGGTCTCTAAAACCTCCTTATCCACCGTCCGCACCCCTCCTGTGTTTTCTCTCGCCGACGCCGACACCTCCTTTCTTCTCTCTCCCTCTCTCTCGCCGTCGGTGACATCCTCTTGTCTTCTCTCTCCTCTCTCTCGCCGGCGACGACATCGTGCTATCGTGGCCGCACGCGATCTGTCGCCTCTCCTCTTTTCTCCCTCTCTTCTTGTCGCCCCAACCGGAGGCCGGTGTCGTCACTCCGCACGGACATCGCCGGCGTCGTCGCACTGCGCCAGGTCCCCGCCGTCTCCCCGACTGTGCCGAGGATCGTGGTCTTCACCCGACTGCGAACCATGTCCCCGCCCCGGCTGCAGCCAAGTAGCCACGTCATTGGACCCCGTCGCCATCGCACGTCGTCGGAAGTTGTCTCTACTCTCTGTGTTCAGTGTAAGTGGCTCTTTCTCTCTCTCTTGTCTATATTTGTGTGTGTGATGTGTGAGATGGTGGCGGGGTGCTCCCTCTTTTGTGTGTTGTTTGGGCTATATGTGTGTGATGTGTGTGAGTGTGTCTGTGTGTTGTGTGTACGCGGGGCGGGTCGGTGGGGCTGAGGGTAAATTGTTGAACCACTCCTATATTTTACCCTTTATTTTGGTGATAAAAAATTTATGTTTAATTAAGTATATTAAAAAATATTTAATATCATGTTTTTCTAATAATATAAATTTACATGATTAATGAATATAAATGTATTTATTAGCATGTTTTTCTAATAATAAATAAAATCATGATTTTCTAATAAATATAATTTATGACATATTCTGTAATGATTTGCACTAAACAGATAAATGGATTCCATTCAATATATATATGGATTTCAGTTCAAAGTGCCACATATTTGGTCCATAACGATTTGATAAGTAACTCATAAGGATTCTTTTATACCACACAGACTCTTTGTAAACCATAAGGATTTCCTTTGTAACTCACACAGACTCCTTTGTAACTCATAACGATCCTTTGTAACTCACACAGACTTCGCATAACGATTCCTTTGTAACCCACACAGACTTCTCATAACGATTCCTTGTAACCACACAGACTCTCATAAACGATTCTTTGTAACCCACATAGGACTCTCATAAGGATTCCTTTGTACTCTCATAAGGTTCCTTTGTAATCTCACATGGATTCCTTGGAATCTCATATGGATTCCTTTGTAACTCTCACATGGATTCCTTTGTATCTCTCATAAGGATTTGCTCTCACATCGATTCCTTGTAAAATATGGATTTCACTTAAACATAGATTTATTTTATATTTCAAAATATTTTTGGCATCTAGTGAAAAAGTCAAATATTCTTGATTTGCGTAATCCTCTATCTTTCTGACAGGAGATCCTTTGCTTATCTCTCTAAATCTTTTCTTTCCTGCCAACAAAAGGGATTATTACCACTTCTGGGTGGCATCAGGAAACATAAAGGTATGAGCCTTTTGACAGAAACCTCTTTTATCTAAAACACTTTTTTCTATGCTTGCAGACCTCGTAGACCACAAATTATCAGAAGAAAGAGAAGATGAGCAACGGCTAGAACTCCAACGGATTATTCAAATTGCTCATATAAAAGATGAAGCAAGGCTGAAGAAGAAGTATGAGCTTTCCTGAAGATTTTCAAGAGTGTACATCCGGGAAGAACCTCAAACTCCACATACACTCAAAGGAAAGAGAGAAAGAGCCTGAGCCCAAGAAGAAGTGTTCAAGCATCTAAAGCACTGAAGCATTCAAGCTCCTCTCCTCTCTTCTCTCTCTCTGTGTGCATCTTGTAATCTGGGGGAGAGAGTCTTTTGCTGAGAGTTCTTTTGGTTGGTTTTATTTGTTCCAACTCTCAGCTTGTTCTTTCTTTTCTAAGAAAGATCCTTGTCCGCTGTAGGACTGTATACAGCTGTTAACCGAGCTAGGGGTTAGTGTCTAGCAGAACCGCACTGGGGTTTGTACCAGGAGGTTGGCTTCTTTACCTGTAAGAGAAGTGGGCTGCCTTCTTGCCGGGAAGGGAAAAGAAGAAGACCAGCTGGGGTGCTGGTGTTGTAGTGTCCTTAAGGGGGACTGTACCTTGGTTAGTGAAATCCCAAGGGTTGGCTTGGGGACTGGACTAGGACTTCCATGTGGGAAGGACGAACAGGATAAATTCCTTGTGTCCTTTGTGTGATTGTATCATTGCTTCCGCACTGCTACTCTTTATCACACCAAACTAAACCAAACCTTCAAGTGTTAATTTCTGTGTTTAAGTTTATTTCAGATTTCAGAGAAAACCTATTCACCCCCCCTCTAGGTTAGCTTGCTGCCGTACCAAAAGGGGCAACAAGTGGTATCAGAGAGGGTCTCTGATCATTCGAAGATCAACGATCGTAGAGTAAAGATCCATGGCAGCTCAAGGATTGCTGAAGGCCAATCAGTCACCAGACCTCCATTCTTTGATGGAGAGGACTACCAATATTGGAAGATGCGAATGGAATGCTTCATTCGGGGCACAGACTTCGATCTGTGGCGCAGGTAATAGAGGTAGGTGATTTTATTGTTGTTCCTGTTCCTGGGCACTACTGCTATACAATAGCTGATAACATAAATTATCTTAACACTTCAAAGCTAAGAACTATTATGTTGTGCTTTATCCAAAAAGAATTTAGTAGAGTATTGATGTAAATCTGCTAAGAAATATGGGATAAACTGCAGATAACTTATGAAGGAACGGAAAAGTGAACAAACTAGATAGATATTCTTGTTCACAATATGAACAATTAAAAGGTTCCAAGCGGGAACACATTACTACTATGTATAATAGATTTTCAAGCATAGTAGTAGGCTTAAATTTCTTGGTAAAACTTTCCAATGAAGAAACCGTTAGAAAAATACTTAGGTCTTTAACCGTTCATGGACACCAAAGTAACCGCTATTGAAGAAGCCCATGACTTAACCAATTATCTATTGATAACTTAATAGGTTCCCTCATGGCACATGAATTAATATGGAGCGTCTATCTGAATGCTCATCAAAGAAAAAATGTACTAATGCTCTTAAAGTTGCAGCTACTCCTCTACTTCTTCTTCTTCTTCAAGTTCCAAAAATGCAGATTCTGAAGACAGTGACGTAGATGAAGTTCTGTCAAGCTTCAGAAAATTTTAAGAAGAAGAAAAATGGATCAAGAAGGATTCAAAAGAAAGAAAAGAAAGAAAAAGAACCAGTCTGCTATGAATGCAAGAAAACCTGGAATCTAAGACCAGATTGTCCTAAACTAAAGAAGATTGGTCAACCAGAAAAGTCCAAAAAGAAGCACAAGAAATTCAAAAGAAAAGCCATGGTAGCTGCTTGGGAAAATGATGAGGCCACAAGCTCCGAAACATCAAGCTCAGAATCGGAGAAAGAGCAGGTAAATCTTGCCCTCATGGCAGGACTAGATGAGGTACATTCTGACTCATTTTTGGATTCTTGCACAGATGCAGGATCAGAATCTGAAGATTAGATCATGTTTTAAGAACTTTATGATAAACACAAGGTTGTTGTAAAAGAATTGAAAAATATCAAGAACAACCTTACTTGTTGGAAAAACATAATTCTGATCTTAATCAGAAATGGAACAATTAGAAGATCAATTAAAAGAATGTAAAGATAATAATTATCTTTTAAATGAAGATTTAAAAAGTAAGAATAATGAGAAGATAGAGTTAGAAGAAAAATTGAAAAACTCTAACTGAAGAAAATCTTTATTTAAAGAATCAGTTAGAAAATTAACTAAAGGAAAAAACATCTTTAGCCCTATGCTTAAAAGGATCAAAATCTGGAATGACAAACAAGGGCTTGGTATACACCTTCAGAAAAAGGAAAACAAGTAAAACTCAGAAAAATCCTTACCAAAATTTGTAAAAGAAACCAAAATGCCTCAGAAAAAGGAACCTGAAACAACCAAGCTTTATCAAAAGAAAAAGGTTTCTAAAAATTATTCCTAAACAGACATCATAAAAAACAAATAAGAACTGCAAAATAGATTATATTCATTGTTGTTTCATTGTAATAAATTAGGACACACAGTAAAACACCTGCACAAAAGGCACTTAGTTTGGATTCCTAAAGGTTATTTTTATGCATTAACCATCAAGGACCCAAAAAGATTTGGGTACCTACTTCTGAGTAGTTTATTTGCAGATGGCCTGGAGCATCAGGAACAAAGGATGCTCAAGGAACTGGTGACTGCCAGCTCTTCATCCATCTATATCTGAAGAGGGAGTAGTCATTAATTTATTTTTAAAATGTAATATTACTAACAATTATTTACAAGTTTCATTCAGGTAGAATCTCTCATTCAGGGGGAGCACAGATTAAGGGGAGTTATTCATTATGTCAATCATTGTTGAACCCTCAATGGTAAGAATTTCTTTCACAAAGGGGAGATTGCAATGGTAAGAACCTTCCTTTTTGGTTTGTGATAAAAAGGGGGGAGAGTATGCATGGTATGCATTATCTGTGAATTTTCTGTATTTTCTATGCTTTACGTATTTTTGTCAGAAAATTCTCATAAATTTTGTCATCACCAAAAAGGGGGAGATTGTTGAACCACTCCTATATTTTACCCTTTTATTTTGGTGATAATAAAATTTATGTTTAATTAATTATTATTAAAAATATTTAATATCATGTTTTTCTAATAATATAAAATTACATGATTAATGAATATTAAATGTATTTATTAGCATGATTTTCTAATAATAAATAAATATCATGATTTTCTAATAAATATAATTTTATGACATTATTCTGTAATGATTGCACTAAACAGATAAATGGATTCCATTCAATATATATATGGATTTCAGTTCAAAGTGCCACATCGATTTGGTCTCATAACGATTTGATAAGTACTCATAAGGATTCTTTATACTCACACAGACCTTTGTAACTCATAAGGATTCATTGTAACTCACACAGACTCCTTTGTAACTCATAACGAGCCTTTGTAACTAAACAGACTTCTCATAACGATTCCTTTGTAACCACACAGACTCTCATAACGCTTCCTTTGTAACCCACACAGACTCTCTAACGATCCTTGTAACCCACATAGACTCTCATAAGGATTCTTTGTAACTCTCATAAGGATTCCTTTGTAACTCTCACATGGATCCTTTGTAACTCTCATATGGATTCCTTGTAAACTCTCACATGGATTCCTTTGTATCTCTCATAAGGATTTGCTCTCACATCGATTCCTTTGTAAAATATGGATTTCACTTAAACATAGATTTATTTAATTTCAAAATATTTGGCATCTAGTGAAAAAGTCAAATATTCTTGATTTGCGTAATCCTCTATCTTCTGACAGGAGATCCTTTTGCTTATCTCTCTAAATCTTTCTTTCCTGCCAACAAAAAAGGGGATTACTTACACTTCTGGGTGGCATCAGGAAACATAAAGGTATGAGCCTTTTTGACAGAAAACATCTTTTATCTAAACACTTTTTCTATGCTTGCAGACTCGTAGACCACAAATTATCAGAAGAAAGAGAAGATGGCAACAGCTAGAACTCAAACGGATTTATTCAATTGCTCATATAAAGATGAAGCAAGGCTGAAGAAGAAGTATGAGCTTTCCTGAAGATTTTTTCAGAGTGTACATCCGGGAAGAACCTCAACTCCACATACACTCAAAGGAAAAGAGAGAAAGAGCCTGAGCCCAAGAAGAAGTGTTCAAGCATCTAAAGCACTGAAAGCATTCAGCTCCTTCTCCTCTCTTCTCTCTCTCTCTGTGTGCAATTTTAATGGGGGGAAGAGAGAGTCTTTTGCTGAGAGTCTTTTGGTTGGTTTTTTGTTCCAACTCTCAGCTTTGTTCTTCTTTCTAAGAAAGATCCTTGTCGGCTGTAGGACTGTATACAGCTGTTAACCTAGCTAGGGGTTAGTGTCTAGCAGAACCGCACTGGGGTTTGTACCAGGAGGTTGGCTTCTTTTACTGTAAGAGAAGTGGGCTGCCTTCTTGCCCGGAAGAGAGAAGACCAGCTGGGGTGCTGGGTGTTGTAGTGTCTTAAGGGGGACTGCTACCCTTGGTTAGTGAAAATCCCAGAGGGTGCTGGGGACTGGACGTAGGACTTCATGGGGAGGGCCGAAACAGTTTCTAATTCTGTGTCCTTGTGTGATTGTTCATTTGCTCGCACTGCTACTCTTTATCACACCAAACTAAACAACCTTCAAGTGTAATTTCTGTGTTTAAGTTATCTTCAGATTTCAGAAAAACTATTCCCCCCCCTCTAGTTAGCTTGCTGCCGTACCAAAAGGGCCAACAAGGGTAACCGGCTGTAGGAGGGGGGGAAGGAGGTGGGGTGCAGTGGGGTGGGGGTTTAGGGCAGTGGGGGCGGGGGGGGATGTGCAGTGGGGTGGGGTTTAGGGGCAGTGGGGGGGGGGGGTGATGTGCAGTGAGGTGGGGTTTAGGGGCAGTGGGGGCGGGGGGGTGATGTGCAGTGGGGTGGGGTTTAGGGGCAGTGTGGTGGGGGGGCAGTGGGGTGGTGGTTTAGGGGCAGTGGAGGCGGGGGGGGTGATGTGCAGTGGGGTGGGGGTTTAGGGGCAGTGGGGGCGCGGGGGGGGGGGGTGATGTGCAGTGGGGTGGGGGTTTAGGGGCAGTGGGAGCGGGGGGGATGTGCAGTGGGGTGGGGGTTTTAGGGGCAGTGTGGTGGGGGGGCAGTGGGGTGGTGTGAGGGGTTCGTAGGTGGGGGTTTAGAGGGTGTGGGTTTAGGGGGTACTGTGTGGGTGGGGGCTGAGGGTAGCCGGCTGTAGGCGGGGGGAGGGAGGTGGGGTGCAGTGGGGTGGGGGTTTAGGGGCAGTGGGGGCGGGGGGGTGATGTGCAGTGGGGTGGGGGTTTAGGGGCAGGGGGTGCGGGGGGGTGATGTGCAGTGGGTGGGGGTTTAGAGGCGGGGAGGGGGGGCGGGGGGGGGGGGGTGATTTGCAGTGGGGGGGGGTTTAGGGGCAGTTGTGGTGGGGGGGGCAGTGGGGTGGTGGTTTAGGGGCAGGGGGGGCGGGGGGGTGATGTGCAGTGGGGTGGGGGTTTAGGGGCAGTGGGGCGGGGGGGTGATGTGCAGTGGGGTGGGGGTTTAGGGGGCAGTGTGGTGGGGGGCAGTGGGGGTGGTGGTTGAGGGGTCGTAGGGTGGGGGTTTAGAGGGTGTGGGTTTAGGGGGTAGTGTGTGGGTGGGGCTGAGGGTAGCTGGCTGTAGGAGGGGGGAGGGGGTGGGGGTAGTAGGCAGATTCTTGCCAGTTATTGAGGTGAGAAAGTCCAGTCATTATATAGAAGAGAAGTTCTATGAAATATCTGATGTTGGACTGTTCCAAACATGCCTCCACACGTGCAACAAGCCCGCTTTGATATCATGATAACATACCTATTATCTCAACCTCAAAACCTATGGTTGAGGTGAGAAATCCCGATCATTATATAGAAAGAAAATTCCATCTTCGATGTGGGACTATTCCCAATATGTTGACAGTATATGCTTGTTTACTAGCATACTCAAATGCAATTAAGATTGATGGGCATTTTTTTATGTACCTTGGTTGTAGTCCAAGCGACCGCTGGAATAGTTACAACTATCCCAGTACTCCCCAACGGAAAAAATTGGCTTTGTCTCCTCTACATATCTTTTACAAATTTTGGAGCATATCTGGACATTGTGGAACAATATTATGAGCTTGAGCTTTGATGACTCACAACAAGCCAGCAAGCAAGCATTAGGCAATTTCTATTGAGGGTTCACTTACCCCTTGGCAAATTCTATTGAGGGTTCACTTACCCCTGGGCAATTCTATTGAGGGTTCACTTACCACTAGTCGGTTATTATTGCACTTGTTTATATGTATGATATTGTTTTCATTTTCTTTTCATTATGTGGTTTATTTATTGTACTTGTTTATATGTATTGCACTTATTACTATATGCAATTCATTTACAAGGTATGCTTTAGTTATTTTTTCTTTTAACACTGCACACACTTTACGAGAACGTGTTAAGCCCGTGTCAATGAACCTCCCGTTCAAGACTTTGGGATTGATGTGCACGAGTCTTATTTTCAAAGATGAGAAAGTGTATATCTAACTCAAAGTCCTGAATTGTCCCGTTTTGGACAGTTTGTGAATGTTTGATCGCAGTTAGGTGGTCATTTACTATGTGGTTGAATTATTTGTTGAAAATTTCGGGTGTGTCTACTCACTCCTCTCTGATATACCTTTATTGATTTAGAATATTTTCTTAACCACTTATTAGTAAGTGTTAAGAAAACATCTTAATCAATAAATATTTTTGGTATATCGGAGAGGTGTGGGGAGAGCTGCCGAAATTTTCAGCAAATAATACAATCACATAGTAAATGGTCATCTGAGTGCGATCAAATATTCACAGATGGGTAAAAAGTGATAATCTAAATAATAAATCCTTCCTATTCATTTCGGTTGCGTCGAAGGATGTGTGATTTAGAATTTTAAACTTATTTGTCTATTGATATTGTTGGGGGAGGGCAGCAATGGCTTCAACCGTTCATGGATGTATCGAGAATAGTTGATCATGTAGTGTCCCAGGAGTTTAGGGTCAGAGTTGAGAATTTCGTTCAGTTGGCATTGGGGAATCCAAATGCAGAAGTAGACAGGCAAGGTGGAATCCGATGTCCTGTATGATTTGTAAAAATTGAAGTGGAATTCCCCATGGAAGTTCAACGCCATTTATACAGAAAAGGGTTTGTTGAATGTTATATGAATTGGACATGTCATGGTGAGGACTTCTGGTCGCACAAGCTAGTAATGTGGAAGGCACAAGTACGTACGTGGATATGGTTGTAGGTTGCTGGTCCGGCATTCAGTGTACATGTGGATCCTGTATACGCTGAAGACGTGCCGAATAAGGGAGCCGAAAGATTCTATCAGTTACTTAAGGATGCTGATGAGCCATTGTGGGATGGTTGTCAAAAGCACACTCGGTTGTCAGCGGTGTCACAGTTGTTGAACTTGAAATCTGAATTTCATATTTCTGAGAATTGCTTTGATCGTCTCCTCCTCATCATCAAGAGCATGTTACCTCCAGATGAAAAGCTGCCTCCAAATTTTTTATCGTGCCAAGAGATGGTGAATGATTTAGGACTTGGATATGTGAAAATAGATGCATGTCCTAATCATTGTATGTTGTATGACAAGAGAATGCAGATATGGTATCCTGTTCAGTTTGCCGTCATGATAGATTTAAACCTAAAAGAGGGGTCAATTCTAGGGGAAAGGATATACCTTATGCGTCATTGCGATATTTCCCCCCTTACACCCAGGCTGCAGCAGATGTATATGTCTTCAAAGACAGCTGGACATATGAGGTGGCATGCAGAAAGAGTACGTCGGGACATCGATATTATGACTCATCCTGCAGATGGCGAAGCTTGGATTCATTTCAACCATGTTTATCCTATCTTCTCAAGGGAGTCACGTAATGTGAGGCTTGGTTTATGCACTGACAGATTCAATCCATTTGGAGGTTCAGTGGCTTCCTACTCCAGCTGGCCAGTGTTCGTGACACCATACAACCTTCCTCTGAGCATGTGCATGAAGCGAGAGAATTTGTTCCTCCTTATTGATCCCTGGTCCGAAAAGTCCTACAAAAAATATAGACATCTATTTAAGACCGTTGATTGATGAATTGAAATTATTATGGACTGAGGGGGTCAATACTTATGATGCATCTAGAAAGCAAAATTTCACTATGAGGGCAGCATTGATGTGGACTATAAGTGATTTTCCTGCATATGGAATGCTATCTGGTTGGAGCACACATGGGAGGCTAGCATGTCCGTATTGTATGGATGATACCAAATCGTTTGTACTTAAACATGGTGGGAAGTCCTACTAGTTTGATTGCCATCGTCAGTTTTTACCAGTTGATCACCCTTTCAGAACACAAAAAGATGCATTCCTAAAGAACAGAAAGGGAACGAGATGAAGTTATATTCGAGAGGTTGTCGGTCATCATATGGTAGCACGTGTTGAAATTTGCCAGATATCACACAACAGATGGGTAGTACCCGACACCTTTCAGGTTTTGGGAAGGAGCACAACTGGGTGAAGAAAAGCATTTTCTGGGAGCTACCTTATTGGTCGACTCTTCTTGTGCGGCACAATCTAGACGTGATGTATATCGAGAAAAATGTCTTTGATAATGTATTCAACACAGTTATGGATATCAAAGGTAAACAAAGGACAATGTGAAAGCACGCTTGGACTTGTCCAGCTCTGTAAACGTCCAGAGTTAGAAATTGTTGAAGTAAATGGGAAATCAAGTAAACAAAAGCAGTTATGTGCTTGGAGGAGGACAAGTTAAGGAAGTGTGTCAGTGGCTGAAACAGCTGAGATTTCCTGACGGTTATGTGTCAAATATGCTCGTTCTGTCAACATCAGTGAGGGAAAGATATATGGAATGAAGAGTCACGACTGCCATGTGTTCATGCAAAGGTTGCTACCTATGCATTTCGTGACATCTTGCCGAAGCCGCTATGGGGAGCGTTATCTGAGTTGAGTCGATTTTTCACGATTCTATCTGCATCAGAACTCAGGCTTCAGGATGTGCAAACTATCGAACAGAATGTGGTCACCATTGTATGCAAGTTGGAGAAGATATTTCCACCTGGTTTCTTCGATTCAATGGAGCATTTACTCGTACATCTACCATATGAAGCAAAGGTTGGAGGGCCAATACAATATAGATGGATGTATCCATTTGAGAGGTATATGCATGATATAACTGTTTCCTTCTTACAATTGCACCTTACATAAGCGATAGATTTTCTAATTGTCTCTTACATTGTGGATGTAGGTGTATGCATGACCTCAAAATGAAAGTCCGAAATAAAGCAAAAGTGGAGGGTTCTATTGCTGAGGCATACATTATGGAGGAAATCTCTAATTTTGTTCAATGTACTTTGAAGCAGACATTCAAACTTGTTGGACACAACCTCCACGTAATGATGATGGGGGGGAATCTGTGGGTTCAAATCGACTCTCAATATTTACTCATCCTGGACGTGCCTTCGGACGTTCTTCAACTCGAATGCTGGATGACAAAGAGTTATGTGCCGCAGAGATATATATTCTTTTAAATTGTTCCGAGCTAGAATGTTATGTTGAGTAAGTACTAATATCACAATTAAATTTATATGTAAGTTCTTTGCCTTTATTCTACCTATTGAATGTGGTCTGCTATTCATATTGCAGACAATTTGATTCAGAATTAATTCAAAGAAATCCACATCTCACTGATTTTGAGGTTGAAAAAGAACGAGAGAAGTCATTGGCCTTATGGCTAAGAAAACGCGTAAGTGTACACCGTCAAAGAGTATTCAAAAAAATTCATTTCACTTTTAACTAGCCTTTTCTACGCAAGTTGAAGAAGGTTTAATTACTGATGAAAGAGTTCGTCAGGTAGCCTACGGCCCATCCAAAATTGCACAGAATTATGTGGGATTTATTGTTATGGGTATAGGTTTCATACAAAGACTATGGGCAGAATAAATCTACCATGAACAGTGGCGTATGTGTAAAGGGAGTACATACAATGAAAGTGAGTATGACTACTATGGTATTGTAGAGGAGATCCTACAGTTGCAATATCTAGGACAAGACAATCATATATTCTTGTTCAAGTGTCATTGGTTTGATCCGAATTCCATTCGAAATGACACAACGCATGGATTGTCGAGCTTAAGCATAAGTCAAAATTGAATACTTATGAGCCATTCATCTTAGCCACACAAGCCCAGCAAGTGTATTATACAAGCTATCCATCATCTACAAACAAAGAACGAAATGATTGGTGGGTAGTTTGCAGAGTTAAGTCAAAACTATTCTCTGATTATGAATTGGACATGACTGATCAGACACCTGTAGAGGTCAGTGCTGAATTCTTTCAAGAAGACTTTGTCGAAAATGTAGAGTTGACAACTCATATTGGAGAAGCTGAATCTGAAGCACCAATGTCCTTGTCTCACGGAAATGAGGTCGAAGAAGTCGATCTACGTGAGATGGAAGACAGTAGTGCTGTCGTACAGATATTGAATGTGAAAGTTCTGATGAGGAAGATGAATATACCAGTGATGAATGTGAAGATGATGATGAAGATAGGGTTGAATTGAACATATCGTCATCATCTGAGGAGGAAATGGATATCAATTAAACAAGGGTAGAATTTTTCACACTTGTAAAGTATGTCAAGTAGCTCACTTTGAATATAAGCAATTGACTAGTACACATTATTATTTTATGTTCTCTATGAAGATATGGTTCGCGGAGCTAGATCTGGTAGCAGTTCTTGGAGGGGCAGCCGTGGGAGGGCTTTGTTCGTCGCATCTGGTATGTATATTTTCTAATGTAGTCATCTGTGTGTATTTTTCTTTGTGTATTATTTATGTGTACTTCTGTAGTGTTAATGCCATTCAAATTGTTACAGCTTCTGCTTCTCCTTCGGATGAGGGACACCTCCTCCCCCTGCAGGTATGTATATTTCAATTTTCAAGTATTTTGTAGTGGCTCTATATACATATTATTAATGTTATTAGAATTGCTACAGTTGTTAGTCCTTCTGCTCCTCCTACCGTGCCCGCAGGTATGTATAATATTTGTAGATGTACTTTTATTGTGCATTCATCTTCCTCATTACTTATGCTTCTATTCTAGTTACAGCTGTTGGTGCATCCTTCGAGTCTCCTCTGTAGCAGTGGTATGTATATTTAAAGTTATACTTTCATGTACGCATTAATTCTGATGCCATTAAAATGTCACATGCTCAGGTCACTCTACACATTCTGCAGATGCACCATTAGGTTGTATATTTAAATGTTAGGATAGTTCTGTAGTCATTATTTAGTATTTTTGTACATTACTCATGTTGTTCTTCAATTTTTTCCATGTTCGGTGCCAGAGGATGCTGTGAGTCTGCAGGAGGGCGGAGGTAGTTTTTTATGAGAGCACTCTGCGGGAGGTCTGGATTAATGGGTACGTAATCAACATGTATGTATTTCTTACGGGCAATGAGGTGAATTTAGTTCATAATTTGACATTATGCAGTTACATCATTGCAGTGATAAAATAGAGCCTGCTCAAGCTTCTCAATTTATCACAAGAACATTACAAGCACACTTTCCTGGACCTATTCATAGATTCAATGATTTCCCGATGGAGGTCCAGGAGCACTTGTATCAGATGTTCATGGTATGTAATTTCGCATTGTAATTTAATTCTTATCGTATTCATACATGCAGTTAACTAACTCTTATGTATATAGAGCCAGCATCGATTCACGCGTCGTCCAGACGAGGCGCGGTCTCGATTTGTATGGACGATGACCGCAAGATCAAATTTCAAGCATTTGATGTATAACGTGAGAAAAAATGCAGAGAAACATTCTCAAAGTGCAGACCCGACTCTTTGGAAGGAGCGGGCACCCATTGGATGAGGGGAGAAATTGGGAAACTCTTTGCGACATCTGGGCTGCAGAGAAATGGCAACAAACATCCTCAATAATGAAAGTTAATCGGGCTGCCAATCCAGAAGCAAACATGCATAGTAGTGGGTCTATCTCTTTTGCGACCCATCAGTCCAGATTGGTAAGTAATTTGTCCATTTCTGGTCTCTTTTATTTATAAAGGTACTTATTATGTCATGTTTTTTCTGTGAAATAGGAGAAGGAGCTAAAAAGGCAGCCGACATTTTCGGAGGTGTTTGATAGAACACACGAGAAAAAAGGAACGGATGCATACATTAGCGATAGAGCCCGCGTGGTTGCAGTAAGTATTTAGAAGATATTCACTATTTAATTTTTCACATTAATATGAATATTAACTACTATCATTTTTTCTGTTTTCTTACAGGAGTCATACAGAGAACAAATGACGGAGAAGTATGTCGGGGAGGACGAGCAGCCGCCGTTAGATCATGAGGTATGGGTTGCGGCAGCTGGGGCCCTAAAGAAAGGCCTTGTGTATGGTTTTGGGCACAGCATCGACACGAGCCGGGTGTTATCTGGAGGATCCAGCTCAGGGTCACAGACCAGTGCATTCCACGCAGGAGTTGGTACTCCAGGTACTTCTTCAGGACAGCTGATGGGCTTCATTGACAGTAGGATATCGGGCTTAGAGTCTCGTCTGGCGGATTCGATGGAGACTCGTCTTGCCCAGATGCAGATGCAGGTGACCGACGCACTACAGGCCCAGCTCTCCCAGACCCTCTCCCAAGTTATCGCCCAGGCCTTCTCACAGGCACCACCTCCTCCGCCACAGGCAGCACCTCCTCCACAGGCAAGTTATTTTAACTTTCATTTGGGTTGATCGATGCACAATTTTTTGTTAAGCAAGACAGTTTGGATTAAAAATGAAGAACTTAGGTAGGTTTCGGGTTCAAAATAGAATACTCATCGATTGGCCTCCGGTTTTTCCAACACGGCCAGGGCGATGAATGTGACTTGTGGAAACTGACGGAGTTCAATTCGGACTCCCGGTTTTAGCTCGATGCCTCAAACTTACAATCAACAAGTCAGTTTACATTAAAAATGATTAACTTACGTTTAAGGCTTTAAAATTAGCAATACTCATCCGATTGGCCTCCGAATTTTTTGTAAATTTAAATATTTATTGTTTCTAATAATATTCAATTTTAACTTATTATTGTTATATATGTATTGTAGGTTCCTTCAGCGAGTGGCGTGGGAGGAGACGAGCACGAGGACGAGGAGGATGATTCATGATTTCCATTTCACTATTATTCTTATTGTTATTGACATTTGTATTGTTGTTGTGGATAGTTTATTATTATGATGTTGTGTATATTTTTATTGTTCATGTGGACTTTATATTATTATTGTGGACTTTATATTATTGTTTTGTTGTGGACATTTTATTTTATTATTGTGTTGTGGATATTTTTATTATTGTTGTTTGTGGTCATTTACTGTGTTGTATTGTGGATATCTATTATTGTTGTGGACGTTGTTTTATTTACACAGGTTATTTTGCTAAAAATTTACAAATTTAAAAAAAAAATTACAAAACAAAGACCGATTAGTGACTGAAAAAATCAATCACAATTCGGTCCCTGATATAGCGACCGAATTGAGACCGAAATTATTCGGTCTCAAATAGAGACCGAACTCATCGGTCTCTATTCGATCCCTATATTAGGGACCGAATTGTGACTGATTTGATCGGTCTCTATTAGTGACCGAATAATTTCGGTCTCAATTCAGTCGCTATATCAGGGACCGAATTGTGACTGATGAATTCGGTCTCTATTTGAGACCGAATAATTTCGGTCTCAATTCGGTCGCTATATCAGGGACCCAATTGTGACCGAAATTATTCGGTCTATGATGTACACTTTTAGCGACTGAAGTGCTTCGGTGACTATTCGGTCACTAATTAGTGACCGAATAGTGACCGAACTTTTTCGGTCACAGATTTGTGACCAGAAATTGTTCACCGACAAGTTCGGTCTCTATTCAGTCGCTATTCAGTCTCTGAACTGTTTAGAGACCGAATAGAGACCTATTCCTATTTTTTCTTGTAGTGTCTATGGAAGCAGTGTCACACATGGCACATTCTTACACATTACACATTCCGATTTGAACACACATATTACACATGTCTTTACCTTCTCCCACTTATACACATGGCTATGTTTTCCTATTCATGATACTACTGTTGACAGAAATCAAACATTCAGTACCTTACACTAATCAGGTTGAAACATATATAATCAACCATGTTCATATTAGTATGCGTTGAACACTCGTTTTCGCATGGAAATTTCATAGAGCACTCTACAGTTATCCAAATAACATGAAATTTTAACCACACACTATTTGCAGGTTCATGACCTCACATGCAAATTTCCAGATTTTTCTGAGTTATCATATATTTACAGAAATTAGAACATTCAGTCTCATGCTATTCATAATTCAATTTAACATGGAACATAACATGAATATCAGATTTGATAGTTCACAGCCCTGAACCTGATATACACATTGTCATAGGAATTTCCCTCGGATTTATTGCACAACACACAATTTACTGTAAATTTTATAGAACCTACGCATGTTCTCTATTTCCAAAACAGAAATTGCAATAAATCACCTGAGCATGGAAAATTTCCCAAAATTTCAGAACATAGACTGAAATACCTACTCATGGTCTAACAAAATTATGGCATTCAAGCTCCTTATGAATTACACAACAGTAACTAACATGATCAAGGTTTTATCATACATGCATTTTCATAAATAGAACCATTCATGCCATTTACAGAAATTCATAAGAGTCTCACCACACATTCCACCACTCATATTACATAACATATACGTTTACGATATATCCTCATGTGAAATCTTTCGGAAATTATTCATATAGAAGGAAGAACAACTCACGGTTCTGTCCTGAAGAACTTAACGGCATAGTTTGGCCGTTAAAGGAGCTTAATGGCATCATCGTTGGCCGTTAATTGAAGATCTTAACGGCAAGGGATCTTGCCGTCAAGTTCAGGTCTGTGCAAAATACAGACCCGAGCTCCAAAAGAAGCAGAATTGGGGGGATCCAGGACACGATAGAATCTCATAAAAATAATAAAACCCTACTAGACACCTACATGGACGAAGTGGATGGGTTACTTGCCTCTAAATAAATCTCCAAAGGGATCAAAGGTGTCGTTGAAGCTCTCCTTGGGCAGTCCCAAGAAGCCTCCAAAAGAGCTCTCCTCCGGGTTCTGTGGTGTTGTAGCTTCCAGTCCGTGGTCAGGGAAGCCTCCTCCTATGTCCAAGCTAGCTTCTAGTTGCTGTAGATCGCCGGATGAAGCTCCAAACCGCCGGATCAAAGCATGCAAAATCCAGCTCTCCACCAGTTCGAGCTAGGGTTTTCTCTCCTCTTGCAAAAAGGCCAAGAGAAGTCCTTGCAGGTTACAAAGGGTTTAGTTTATAGGAGAATGGGTTGGCACATCATGCAGGGTGATGTGAAGGCCTGATCGCCATTGGGGACATCTCCTCAATGGCTGGGCTTGCTTGCCCCAGGAATTTTGGGGTCTGCAACGCATGCAGGTCAGAGATATTAACGTCCACATCCATGGCCGTTTATTTCAGAATTAACGTCCAACGATATGGACGTGACTATCATGGATGTCCACCATGTTGACGCCAATTGGCCCTTCGGCCAGAACTTAAAAACATGCAGAAACCATGCGTACGATGTATATATATATATATGGTATAGTATACACACCATCACACATGCAAACATACAATATTTATAACTATTTACACACATGCACACATAGTATCACTAGCTAATATTGTACATAGATATCTACATATGCATATACAAGTTACACACAAACATGAATTCACATAAAATAGAATAAAATGACAAACAAATTCGAGGGCCTTACACCCTCTCCCCCTTAAGGAAACTTCGTCCTCGAAGTTTAAACAAAACTACTCAAACAAACAGGGATACTTCTTCTTCATCGCATCCTCAAGCTCCCAAGTAGCCTCCTCTCGCGAGAAGTTCCGCCATAGAACTTTCACCGACGCAATACTCTTGTTCTGGAGATGCTGAACCTTCCGGTCAAGAATAGCCACTGGTTGCTCCACATACGATAGAACTGGCTGAATCTCCACTGGCTCATGATTAAGCACATGAGATGGATCTCGGACATACTTCCTGAGCATAGAAACGTGGAAAACGGGAGGAACACTAGCTAAAGCTGGGGGTAAAGCTAGCTCATATGCCACGTTGCCCAGTCGTCTAAGAATCTCATACGGGCCAATGAATCTAGGGCTTAACTTACTATGGCTGCCAAACCTGACGACACCACGAGTAGGTGACATCTTCAGAAGACATGCTCACCCGCCTCGAACTCTAGATCCTTCCTCCTATTGTCGGCATAGCTCTTCTGCCTATCCTATGCCGCAACAAGCCTCTTCCTGATAAGCTGGATCTTATCTGAAGTCTCCTGAACTAACTCCGGACCGATCAACTGCCTATCGCCGGTCTCCTCCCAACATAAAGGAGATCTACAGGGCCTGCCATACAACGTCTCAAATGGAGCCATGCCAATACTCGCATGAAAGCTGTTGTTATATGCAAACTCCACAAGAGGTAAATGACGCTCCCAATCATCCTTCCAATCCAGCACACACGCTCTCAACATATCCTCGAGCGTCTGGATAGTCCTCTCGGACTGTCCATCTGTCTGGGGATGAAATGCCGAACTGAGCTTCAGCTCCGAACCTAACGCATCCTGAAGACCCTTCCACAATCTCGAAGTAAATCTCGGATCTCGATCCGAAATGATCGACTTCGGCACACCATGCAATCTAACCACACTACTAACATACAATCTAGCTAAACTCTCAACCGACTGCTTCTTCTTCATAGGTAAGAAATGCGCAGTCTTCAAGAATCTATCTACAACTACCCAAATCGAGTCATTGCCCCTTCTAGATCGAGGAAAACCCGAAACAAAGTCCATAGTGACAACTTCCCACTTCCATACTGGGATCTTCATCCTTTGCATAAGGCCGGATGGTCGTTGTCGCTTGGCCTTCACTTGCTGGCATACTAAACACCGAGATACATAATCTGCCACATCCCTCTTCATGCTAGACCACCAAAAGGATCTCTTCAAATCCTGGTACATCTTAGTGTTACCCGGATGAATAGAGAATCGTGACCTGTGAGCTTCTGCTAACACATGCTCACGGACATCTACCAAATCAGGAACACAGACACGGTGATGAAATCTAATCACACCATCCTCATCACGAGTAATACCTGCCTTGCCCACTAACTCTAGGAGTCTAGGGTCGGCTTTCTGTTGCTCGATCACCTCATCCAAAACCGAGGACCTAAGAGATAACTGAGCTACAAAAGCCTGGCATAGCGATGGCTCTAACTCAGTCAACGCGCAAGCCACATCCTCCAACATCTTCTAATCTTGCTGGAGAGACAGTCTCTTCCTTCTCAGGGCATCAGCTATGACATTCGCCTTCCTAGGGTGATACTGGAGGTCGAAGTCATAGTCCTTCAAGAACTCAATCCATCTTCTCTGCCTCAGGTTTAATTCCTTTTGGGAGAAAAGATACTTCAAGCTCTTGTGGTTGGTAAACACCTCAAATCTGACACCATAAAGATAGTGCCTCCAGATCTTTAGTGCATGAACCACTGCTGCAAGCTCCAAATCATGAGTCGGATAGTTCTTCTCATGCTCCTTCAACTGACGAGAAGCATATGCCACTACCCTTCCTTGCTGCATTAGCACACAGCCTAAGCCAATCTGAGAACATCCGTATAGATAGCAAAACCCTCTACACCACTCGGCAAGACTAACACCGGAGCTGACGTGAGCTTAGTCTTCAACAATTGAAAACTACTCTCACACATCTCGGACCAGACAAACTTCACTCCCTTTCTAGTGAGCTGTGTCAATGGGGCGGCGATGGATGAAAATCCCTCAATGAATCGCCGATAGTAACCAGCTAAACCCAGAAAACTATGAATCTCCGAAGGGTCTTGGGAATCTCCCAATCCATAACTGCCTAGACCTTTGCTGGGTCAACTGCAACACCAGCACCGGAGATAACATGCCCGAGGAAATGAACCTCGCGCAACCAGAAATCACATTTGCTGAATTTAGCAAACAACTTATGCTCACGAAGGACCTCTAACACTACCCTCAATGCTAACAGTGTGTGGCCTCGTCCGGAGAGTAGACCAGCACATCATCAATGAACACTACAACAAAGCTATCTAATAAGGCCTAAACACCTTGTTAATGAGACCCATGAACGCTGCAGGGGCGTTGGTCACTCGAAAGGAAGAACAAAAAACTCATAATGTCCATAATGGGATCTGAATGCCGTCTTGGACACATCCTCACTCTGAATCCTCAACTAATGATAACCAGACCGCAAATCAATCTTAGAAAAGACTGAGCATCTTGCAACTGGTCAAACAAATCATCAATGCGAGGCAAGGGATAACTGTTCTCACTGTCACTTGGTTTAGCTTTCTATAATCGATGCATAACCTAAGTGATCCATCCTTCTTCTTTACGAATAAGACAGGTGCGCCCCAAGGGGAAACACTAGGGTGAATAAATCCCTTATCTAGCAACTCTTGCAACTGCCTCCTTAACTCAGCTAACTCCGTAGGTGCCATCCGATATGGAGCCTTCGAGATAGGAGAGGTGCTCGGAAACAACTCTAGTGAACTCTATCTTTCTATCCGGTGGCAATCCAGATAGATCATCGGGAAAGACGTCTGGAAAATCCTGCACTACCTTGATGTCTGCAAGAGTAGGTGACTCATCAGCCTCAGGTACTAACACCACGCTGGCAAGAAAAGCGTCACAACCCTTGTTTACCATGCGCATCGCCTTCATGGCAGAGATGACTAACTTTCCTGCCAAGTTCCTTGGCAAGGGATGAGAGAACTCGTCTTCACCAGGAATGCGGAAAACAATCCTCTTCCCACGACAATCTACTAACGCATAGTGCTCCTCTAGCCAATCCAGACCAAGAATAGCATCATAGTCCTTATCTTTAGCAAGAAGAAAACACCTTCTAGGAATCTATCTTCGATGCACACAGATAACGACGGAATGCACTTCCTAGTCGATACGTACCCGCAGGTGTGTGTACAGACAACGGGACCTCTAACTCCTCAGACTCTATGGCTGACTCTAGAGCTAACTGCCTAGCGAACCGCTCGGAAATGAACGAGTGAGTGGCACCCGTATCAAACAAAACCCGAGCGTGCACACCTAGAAGTAAAACCGTACCTTCAGTGACATGCTCCGCCTGCTCGGCATCCTCTCGTGCTAGAGCAAACACCCGAGCTGGGGCTCGAGGCCTTCCTGGTCTTCCTGTAGCTGGCGCCGCTGCTGCTATCACTGCTGGGGCTGGCGCTCCGTGTTGGACTCCCTGCTGAAGTCTCGGACAATCCTTGATCTAGTGGTTGCTGCTTCCGCACTTCAAGCACTTTCCCGCAATCATCCAACACTCGGAACCACCATGTGTCTTCCCGCAATGGGGACACTCCTTCTTCACACCAGGGGAACGTTGAGAAGGTACCTGTGCACTGCTGGTTGTTACTGGACATGCGGTGCCTGGTACACTACTTTCTTCTTATCCTGCCACTGGAACGTAGCTACAGGCCTCTTCTGCGAAGCCTTCATCTCTTCCAGATATTGCTCCATCTCACCCTCCTGCCTACAAGCAGCGCTGAGGGCCTCGTCCAAGGTACGATGGTCAAATGCCCCTAGCCTCATCCTCAGTGATGGCTTCAGGCCCATCACAAACTTCTTTGCTTTCTTGCACTCATCTGTCACGATATGAGGTGCATATTTAGATAATTCTGCAAACCTGCCTCATACTCGAGCACGGTCATGGAGCCTTGAGTCAAGGAGAGGAACTCCTGCTCCATCCTGTCCTGGATATGCTCGGGATGAACTTGGCCCGAAAGAGCCTCACAAACTCGTCCCAAGCAACCTCAATAGCTCCGTCCTCGAACCGAGTACGCAGTAATGAAGCCCCCACACATCAGCTCTCTCCTGTAACATAACCTTCATAAGCACCAACTAAACAACTTCAACTTAACAGGGGATATAAACAAATAAACTAGCACATACCTGTAGCATATAGGTGACTAAAGTAACCTTATCATCGTCCGCACACCTAATAGCCCGGAAGATCTTCTCGATCTCCCTCATCCAGCTTTCTGCTAGTAACGGATCACTCTCCCCCTTAAAAGAGGGTGGCAGCATCCTCTTGAATCTTTCCATGATGGAAGGTCCACCATGGTCCTGAGCTGGAACTTGAGCCTGCTACATCAAACAACAATAATACACATTCAACATAACATCATACAATTAAATAAAACAGACTACACTTTGATTGATTATGCTAACCTGAGCCTCTAACTGAGCCTGGAGTGCAGCCTGGGTGTGGGCCTGCGTCTGCATGGCCTGCACCAAACCTTGCATGAACACTCCATAATCCACAGGCGGCGGTGGGAGGAAGTACAGGACCCTGTGGTGCGGGGCTTGCTGCTCTGCCTGCTCTCACGCCTCTGCTCACCCTCACGAGTAGGCACACCACCACGTACCTCTCGAAGCCATGGCTGCAATAAATTTCAGCCACCATTAGAGCTATGCTATTTCATTTCCTAACCATTTTATTATCTATTTTCCACTCATTATTAATGTTTTCTACTATGTGGAATTCCTATGTAGACTTAGCATGTAATGGAGATGATGACTTATATATATATTCATGTGCAATCTCAACCGATGGCTCTGATACCAATCTCTGCGACGACCCTCCTTATACGGTACGATTATACCAATCCACGTCGGTATAGTGAGTCCCATCATAGTGGGACATTACCCAACACTAGTACACATGGCTGAGATGCTCATAAATATAGATACAGAGTAGCGAAGTAAAAGAACTACTTGTCATTTCATTTCATCATCCACATTTAACATACATGGTTCAAATAACAATTTCGAGAGAACTAAAGTCCACATAATAAAATGCTAAAATTCGATTACATAGCTTGTCCACAATTACATAATAGTTCTATTACAATGCCTCATTACATAATGAAAGCAAAAGTCACAACGTCGACTCCACCAAGCTACTCGCCACGCTCGGAGTCACTCTCCACTGTCTCCTCCAAAGGTGTCGGGTCACCAACTAAACCTGTACACCGAAGCAAGGAGTGAGTCTAAAAGACTCAGCAAATAATTCCATACACATCATTCATGCATACATCACAGTAGGTTCTACATTCCAATTTACGAAGCAAAACATATAGCATGCTTGAACATTGAGAGACAACCTATCATGGTATTTCTACAAAATTTAAAACATATGGTACATGACTTAAGACATTCCAAAATAAATATCCTATCATATGCTTACTACTCATTTAATCACATTAAGCTACAACATGATAGCAACTAACAGGGATTCTCACATGCATAAAAGGAAACATTCCTATCATGGTCTCTACACATTCTTACACATGCACACTATCATTTCATACATTTTAAGGTTGCTGTTTTGACATGGATTTAGCAATTCACATCTCTTCGCATGAGAGCTACATTCCCGATTATACTACAACATGATAACGATTTAACATGGATTTGTTCACCATAATTGAGACATACCTATCATGGATTCTACACATTTTTACACCTATAAAACATCATCATAAACACATTAAGTTCTGTTATAAACATTATTTCAATAAACATATCATGGATCACAATTTCACAATCAATGCATTGGTTTCACAGTTGCACAATTACTCATTCACTAGTTCTCTTTTTACACATTGCACATTTACGCATATTCACATTACACAATTTCACATATTCACATTCACATTTCACATATTCACATTCACATTCACAATTTAGTCCGTGACACATAGTCCAAACACCATTAGAAGTACACATCACAAACACAAACACAGACGCCACCTAGGCAATACAGTGACGACTCTTGGACTGCGTAGACCGGGAGACAAGTGTAATGACCCAGAATCTGCATTACCAGTAACTAGCCAGTAACCCGAATTCTGACCGCTAACCCACGAGACAAGCTCGGAAGGGTAAAAAGTGAATGTCCGAGGAGACTATATATAAGAAGATACACACCATGTAAAGCTGTAAGATTTCACTATACATGAAACATAACATGTACAACTCAGAGTCCGAGCTAAGTACAGAGTACAGAAGTACAACAAAAAGTACTACTCATTGCAGCTAGGGCACACCAACACCGGAGTGGCTAGACTCGCTTGGAACGGGAGTCGACGACGACCCACCTGAAAGGGAGGGGAGTGAGTCTCAAGAAAAGAGACCCAGTAGGGAAAAGTAAACCCCACCGGCAACAGTACTAAAGTGCGGAAAGTAAAAACAGAAAGTAAATACACGTCGCATCACAACCAAAACTAATAAGAACCACGCATCTCCTTGATAGGAGTGCGTTACAAAACTGTAAACCTCGCGGCTCAGTAACACACACTCACACACAGTAAGTAGGACTCAGCTAGGGTCTGTGGCTCGGCGTCCCGTCACCACAGAGTCTCTCAACCCCAGCCACGTGTGCACACTACAGACGCTCTCTCTCGCGTCTGGTCCACGACTGGTTTCCCCCTACGCCTGACCCTAGAGGTAGAGAAGGGGCTCCACGGAGACCGGCTCGAAACCACCACAAGGAGTACGCACAGGACAGAGACGCTCTCAATGTCCTGGCTCACCGACGGAGGACCCCACACGCCGGTCATCTAGACAGAGCGTCGCTGTATGTCCAGGTGACAAACAGAAACAGAAGCACGGTAACTCAACGCGAGTACAGACGGTAACATTCTCAATGTCTGAAACACCGTACAATAGACGAACACCTCGTGTCAGTCTCGACACAGTTAATTACATATGCACAGGCGGAGCCACACTCTAAGCCTGGCAAAATGTGTTAACAGGCGAACATCACACGTCAACACCTTGAAACACAAAATAGGACCAAAGCCTGCTGGGACACAAGATATTAACGGCAACATCGAATGTCGCCAATCAAGATGTAGACGGCACTCACAATGCCGCCAACACTTATTTAACGGCAATAGATCTTGTCGTTTATATCAACATTGAAGATCTCAACGTCAACATATGTGGACGTTAATATCCTCAGCCCCCTGAACCCAGAACAGCGCCAGGTCAGTCCAATTGGGCAAAACCGCCTAACAGTATACCAATTGATGGAGGGGAACACCTCCTCACATCCTCTAACACTACCAGAACTCCGGATTTCTACGATCCAACACTTGGATCGCCAAAACACCCAAAATCCGGCATGGTATAACCCAACCCTAAAATGCGATTAGCATACTAATCTACACAAATAAGCATGCTGATCTGTTAAGGAAGGTTTAAGGGGTTAAGTCCCTACCTTAGAACGCCCCAAAAACTCCTAAACAGCCACCAATCGCGCCGGAACCCCTCGAAGTCTCCGCACGAATCACACCAAATCTTCACGATTCCCGCCCGATCTAACACCGCCACACGTACCAGGGTCTTCCCACGAGCTCCCATCAACCATCGGAAGTGGTGGAAACGGACAAAAGTAAAAGTGGAGGGAAGAGAGGAAGAGGAAAAGGAAAAGTTGCTGCTCACGGGCTGCCCTATTTCTACAGAAGCACAAATAGACGTCCACATACCTCGCCGCCTATTTGAACCGCCAATGGGTTGACGTCCGGACCGCTTGCCGTCAAGTTCAACGACAAACGTCCACATCGCTGGACGCTAAACAAGTCAACGGCTAGCCTCTGGCCGTCAACCCCAAGTCAACGGCAATATCATTGTCGTCAACCACATCCGAACCTCTACAAGATCCAATAAGGATCCGCTAAGACCCAAGACCTTACAGCCCTCCCCCCTTAAGGAATTTTGCCCTCGAAATTCAAACAACATAAAGAAAGAAGACTCACCAAAGAGGTACGGAAACTGCTCGCGCATTTCGTCCTCTCGCTCCCATGTTGACTCACCACCTGAATGCCGCTGCCACGCAACACGAACTAATGGGATTGCCTTGTTCCTCAATCTCTGAACTCGGCGATCCTCAATATGCAACGGAAACTCTGGTACTGTCAACACTGGAGTCACCTCAGACCACTCTGTGCTCGGGAGAACGTGAGACTCGTCAGAAAGGTACCTCCGAAGCATCGACACGTTGAACACATCATCGGACTGCTGCCAACTCTGACGGAAGCTCAAGTCTATACGCTAAACCTCCGACACGCTCAGTAATGGTGAAAGGTCCAATAAAGCGGGGACTCAACTTTCCACGCCTACCGAACCTCACCACTCCCTTCATAGGAGACACACAGACAAACACCTGGTCCCCTACCTGAAACTCGAGCGGTCGTCTGCGCTGATCTGCATAACTCTTCTGCCGACTCTGAGCTGACTGAAGCCTCTGCCTCACAAGCTGAACTACCTCAACTGCCTGCTGTACTAACTCTGGTCCCGTGACAATCCGTTCGCCAACCTCGAACCAGTCTAGAGGAGTGCGACACGGTCGTCCATACAAAGCCTCATATGGTGCCATACCGATACTGGAGTGATAGCTATTATTATATGCGAACTCGACCAACGGCAAGTGAGCTGTCCACGATCCCTGCCACTCCAGACAACAAGCTCTAAGCATGTCCTCTAAAGTCTGGATAGTCCGCTCTGACTGACCATCTGACTGAGGGTGGTAGGCGGAACTAAAAGCCAACTCTGTCCCCAAAGCCCTCTGGAAACTGCGCCAGAACCCAGAAGTGAAGCGAGGATCCCTATCTGACACAATAGAGATCGGCACTCCGTGCAAAGGAACAATCCGCTCTACGTACAACGTGGCCAACCTACTCACACCCCAACTAGTCCTGACAGGCAAGAATCTAGCAGTCTTCGTCAATCTGTCCACAAGAACCCAAATGCTGTCAAAACCTCCAGCTGTCCTCGGCAAACCACAAACAAAGTCAGTCGTCACATGGTCCCACTTCCACACGGAATCTCTAACGGCTGCACAAGTCCTCCTGGACGCTGATGTTCGGCCTTCACCTGCTGGCAGACCAAACACCTAGCAACAAAAGCCGCTATGTCTCTCTTCATCCCAGGCCACCAAAACTGACGTTTCAACCTGTGATACATTTTGGTCGACCCTGGATGAATCGAGTACCTGGAACCATGTGCCTCCTGCAACACAATTCTCCTGACAGACTCCTCAACAGGAACATAGAGTCTATCTCAGAAGCTAACAGTCCCGTCCTCGTGAAGCTCAACCTCTGGGAGAAGTAACACACTGTGTAACTCGGGATCTACTCGCTGAGCCTCAACAACCTGTCTCACAACGGCGGGAGCCGCCAACAAACTGCCCAACACACACAGTCGACGACTGGACGAAACTCTGAAAGACCCTTCTGCCGCAGACTGCCACAACTGCCACTCCCTTAGCATCAGATGACTCATCTGTGCTTTCCTACTCAAAGCATCTGCAACTACATTCACTTTTCCAGGCTTATACTCAATGCTAAAATCATAGTCTTTCAGATATTCCATCCATGACGCTGCCTCATATTCAGATCCCTCTGAGAAAACACATACCTCAAGCTTTGGTGGTCGGTACGAACTACAAAACTCACTACGGTAAAGACCCAAATCCTCAAAGAAAATACCACAGCTGCAAGCTCTAGGTCATGGGTCGGGTAACTCTCCTCGTGGCGCTTAAGCTGGCGAGACGCATAAGCCACCACCCGGCCTTGCTGCATCAAAACCGCACCCAGACCAACACCTGAAGCGTCTGTGCAAACCTCAAAACCCTCCTCACCTGAAGGTAACCAAGGACTGGCGCTGACGTAAGCAGTCGCTTCAACTCTATGAAGCTCTGCTCACACTGCTCCGACCACAAAAACGGAACCCCTTTTCTCAGCCGAGTCAAGGGTGCAGCAACCTGAGAAAAGTCCCGAACAAACCTGCGGTAGTAACCTGCCAAGCCCAAAAAGCTACGAATCTCAGACACAGTCCTGGGACTCTCCCACTGCAAAACTGCCTCGACCTTCGCTGGATCTACAAAACTCCCTCACCTGAGATCACGTGCCCCAAAAAGTGAACCTGTTGTAGCCAAAACTCACACTTACTAAGTTTGGCATACAACTGGTGCTCTCGCAAGGTCTGAACACGATCCTCAGGTGCTCGGTGTGCTCCTCCTCCGAAGCGGAGTACACCAGAATGTCGTCAACAAACACTACGACAAACCGGTCCAAGAACTGGTGGAACACCCGGTGCATCAGATCCATGAAGGCCGCTGGTGCATTGGTGAGCCCAAACGGCATCACCAAAAACTCAAAATGTCCATACCTGGTCCGAAAAGCAGTCCTCTCAATGTCAGAGTCTCTAATCCGCAACTGATAGTAGCCCGACCTCAGGTCGATCTTCGAAAAAGACGAGCAGACTGAAGCTGATCAAAGAGATCGTCAATCCTAGGCAATGGATACCTATTCTTGATGGTCACTTGGTTCAGCTTCCTATAATCAAACACAATCTTAGGCTACCATCCTTCTTTCGGACAAACAAGACAGGTGACCCCAAGGAGAAAAGCTAGGACGAATATAGCCCTTCTCCAACAGCTCCTCAAGCTGCCTCTTCAGCTCCCTCAACTCTGCTGGTGCCATACGGTACGGTGCCTGTGCAAATGGTACAGTGCCAGGAACTAACTCAACAGTAAACTCAATCTCTCTCTGGCGGTAGACCAGGTAACTCTTCCGAAAAACATCCGGAAACTCACACACTACGGGAATGTCCCCCACTCCCGAGGTAACCTGGTCAAGGGTCATTGCAGAAACTAGAAAACCCTGACAACCAGAGGCAAGCAACCTCCCCGCCCTCAAAGCAGAAACTAAAAAGCGAGAAGTAAGAGGTACGATACCCTGGAAGTAGAACGCCGCTTCCCCAGGTATCCGCAAGTGCACCCTCTTCTTCTGGCAATCCATCACTGCACCATACCGCTCTAACCAGTCCATACCCAAAATCACATCATAATCCTGCAACTGCAAAGCAAACAAGCGAGCTGACAACCACTGATCCTGCAACTGCATAGGTACCTCCTCGAGACAGTAGGACGTAAGGACAAAGTCCCCTGTCGGCAACTCTACTGCTAGCTCAATAGACTCTCCCGTACTCAACTCTCCAAGGGAGTCTAAAAACTCCTCAGACACAAAAGAGTGAGAGGCACCAGAATCAAACAAAACTCTAGATGTATAACCAAAAACTTCCACTAGCTGAGCTGCCTCGCGTCTGCACGGGTCAAGTGAGTAACACGACCTCTACTCTCGACCCACCAGAACCTCCGGCCTGCTGACGCTGCTGCACGGGTGCTGCTGCTGCTGCTGCTGCACACTCGGGGCTGTGACTGGGTCTATGCTGCGGCACACGAGGTAACAAGGGGCAATCTCGCGCCATGTGACCTATCTGGTCACACCGGTAACACTGACTAGCAAAAGAACGTGTACCTGCTGCGAAGGCTGCCCTACTGACTGCTGAACACTCCCAACAGACTATTGTCTCTGCTCTTCCTGCCTCCTGTCACGTCGAAACTTCCTCCGAGATCCTGACTTCGCCGTCGTCCCAGCAGAAGTGGACGCGTAGGAAGTCGTGGCCTTCGGAGTCGCCTGCACACTACTTGCTGCTGTCGTGGCTGAGTAGGAACTACCTATGTCTGAACCTCTGCGCTCCGAGCACGGGTCCGTAAAGTATTAGCCTCCAACGCTGCCGCTGTCTGATAGGCCGCGTCCAAGTCTGTGACACGCGCAACTATCAGCGCCTGCCTGAGCTCTGGCCTCAGGCCCCTCACAAACTGCTGAGTCCTCAGACTCTCATCTGCCATAATCTGCGGAGCATAACGCCCTAGCTCTACAAATCTGGCCCTGTACTGCACTACAGTAGAGTCCCTCTGCTGCAAGTCTAGAAACTGGTACAACCTCTCTGTCGGACGTAAGTAGGACAGAAGGCCCTCTCAAAAGAAACGACAAACTCCTGCCACAGAATCTGTCTAAGTGGGCGAGACTGAAAAGTAGTCTCCCACTCAGAGGACCACCAAGTCAACGCCTGCGCCTGCAACTGGTAGCTAGCTAACAACACTCGCTCCTTGGGAACACACTCCATGGAACGGAAAGTCCGCTCCACTGCATCCAACCACGCCGCGCGATGTCTGGATCAGGCTGGCCCAAAAATTGGGGAGGCTGAAACTGTAAGAACTCCCTCAACACCTTCCCAGTACCGCCTGGGGTACCGGCGCATCACGGTGCTGAGCTACAAACTGAGCCATCCCCTCAAGAAACCGGGTCAAGTCTAATCCTGAGCTGCCTGAGGAGGAGGTGGCGGTGGCGGCGGTGGCGGAACAATGCCATTGTGTGCGTCCTGTGCCAAAGGCTGGTCTGCGCTGAGGTGGCGGGGCGTCTCCAGCCTCCTGACGAGTCGCCTGCTCAGCCACTCCCTCTCTAGGACGTTCGCCTAGGTGCCATAGTACTATACACAGAGCAAAAATACACACATATATAATATATAACTACCTCCGGGCTAGTTAGCTGCTACTGTACTCTTTGTACTCTGAGTTAACATGATGGGTATTTCCTTATATATATCTCTCAGACCAGGCTCTGATACCAAACTGTAACGACCCAGAATCCGCATTACCAGTAACCAGCCAGTAACCCGAATTCTGACCCGCTAACCCACGAGACAAGCTCGGAAGGGTAAAAGTGAATGTCCGAGGAGACTATATATAAGAAGATACACACCATGTAAAGCTGTAAGATTTCACTATACATGAAACATAACATGTACAACTCAGAGTCCGAGCTAAGTACAGAGTACAGAAGTACAACAAAAAGTACTACTCACTGCAGCTAGGGCGCACCAACACCGGAGTGGCTAGACTCGCCTGGAACGGGAGTCGACGACGACCCACCTGAAAGGGAGGGGAGTGAGTCTCAAGAAAAGAGACCCAGTAGGGAAAAGTAACCCCCACCGGCAACAGTACTAAAGTGCGGAAAGTAAAAACATAAAGTAAATACACGTCGCATCACAACTAAAACTAATAACAACCAACATCACTTGACAGGAGTGTTTACAAAACTGTAAACCTCAGGCTCAGTAACACACACTCACACACAGTAAGTAGGACTCAGCTAGGGTCTATGGCTCGGCGTCCCGTCACCACAGAGTCTCTCAACCCCAGCCACATGTGCACACTACAGACGCTCTCTCTCGCGTCTGGTCCACGACTGGTTTTCCCCTACGACTGACCCTAGCAGTAGAGAAGGGGCTCCACGAGACCGGCTCGAAACCACCACAAGGAGTACGCACAGGACAGAGACGCTCTCAACGTCCTGGCTCACCGACGGAGGACCCCCACACGTCGGTCATCTAGACAGAGCGTCGCTCTATGTCCAGGTGACAAACAGAAACAGAAGCACGGTAACTCAACGCGAGTACAGACGGTAACATTCTCAATGTCTGAAACACCATACAATAGACGGACACCTCGTGTCACGTCTCGACACAGTTAATTACACATATGCACAGGCGGAGCCACACTCTAACCCTGGCAAAATGTGTTAACAGGCGGACATCGCACGTCAACACCTTGAAACACAAAACAGGACCAAGCTCCTGGGACACAAGATATTAACGGCAACATCGAATGTCGCCAATCAAGATGTAGACGGAACTCACAATGCCGCCAACACTTATTTAACGACAATAGATCTTGTCGTTTATATCAACATTGAAGATCTCAACGTCAACATATGTGGACGTTAATATCCTCAGCCCCCTGAACCCAGAACAGCGCCAGGTCAGTCCAATTGGGCAAAAATCGCCTAACAGTATACCAATTGATGGAGGGGAACACTCCTCACATCCTCTAACACTACCAGAACTCCGGATGTCTACAATCCAACACTTGGATCGCCCAAAACACCCAAAATCCCGGCATGGTATAACCAACCTAAAATGCGATTAGCATACTAATCTACACAAATAAGCATGCTGATCTGTTAAGGAAGGTTTAAGGGGTTAAGTCCCTACCTTAGAATACCCCAAAAACTCCTAAACAGCCACCAATCACGCCGGAACCCCTCGAAGTCTCCGCGTGAATCACACCAAATCTTTACGATTCCCGCCGATCTAACACCGCCACACGTACCAGGGTCTTCCCACGAGCTCCCATCAACCATCGAAAGTGGTGGAAACGGACAAAGGTAAAAGTGGAGGGAAAGAGAGGAAGAGGAAAAGGAAAAGTTGCTGCTCACGGGTTGCCCTATTTCTACAGAAGCTACAAATAGACGTCCACATACCTCGCCGCCTATTTGAACCGCCAATGGGTTGACGTCCGGACCACTTGCCGTCAAGTTCAACGACAAACGTCCACATCGCTGGACGCTAAAACCAAGTCAACGGCTAGCCCCTGGCCGTCAACCCCAAGTCAACGGAAATATCCATTGTCGTCAACCACATCCGAACCTCTACAAGATCAATAAGGATCCGCTAAGACCCGAGACCTTACAGCAAGTCTCCACCCTAACCAGTGGTACTTGTCCACCTCCAGGATTTCATCCTAATGCCCTTAGATCTAACACATTGACCTCCCATGGGGACTTTTCCATGGTATGGTTCTACGGCCCTTATGGAAGCAGTGTCACACATGGAACATTCTTACACATTACACATTCGATGTTAACACACATATTACACATGTCTTTACATTCTCCTACTTATACCCATGGCTCTGTTTCCTATTCATGATACTACTGTTGACAGAAATCCAACATTCAGTACCTTACATAATCAGGTTGAAACAGGATATAATCAACCATGTTCATATTAGTATGCGTTGAACACTCTTTTCGCATGGAAATTTCATAGAGCACTCTATAGTTATCCAAATAACATGAAATTTTAACCACACACTATTTGCAGGTTCCGACCTCACATGCAAATTTCCAGATTTTTCTGAGTTATCATATATTACAGAAATTAGAACATTCAGTCTCATGCTATTCATAATTCAATTTAACATGGAACATAACATGAATATCAGATTTGACAGTTCACAGCCATGAAACTGACATCACATTGTCATAGGAATTTCCCTGGATTTATGCACAACACACAATTTACTATAATTTTACAAAACCTACGCATGTTCTCTATTTCCAAAACAGAAATTGCAATAAATCACCTGAGCATGGAAAATTTCCCAAAATTTCAGAACATAGACTGAAATACCTACTCATGGTCTAACAAAATTATGGCATTCATGCTCCTTATGAATTACACAACAGTAACTAACATGATCAAGGTTTTATCATACATGCATTTTCATAAATAGAACCATTCATGCCACTAACAGAAATTCATAAGAGTCTCACCACACATTCCACCATTCATATTACATAACATATACGTTTACGATATATCCTCATGCAAAATCTTTCAGAAATTTTCATAGAAGGAAGAACAACTCACTGTTCTTTCCTGAGGAACTTAACGGCATAGTTGGCCGTTAAAGGAGCTTAACGGCATCATCTTGGCCGTTAATTGAAGATCTTAACGGCAAGGGATCTTGCCGTCAAGTTCAGGTCTGTGCAAAAATACAGACCCGAGCTCCAAAAGAAGCAGAATTTGGGGGATCCAGGACACGATAGAATCTCATAAAAATAATAAAAACCTACTAGACACCTATATGGACGAAGTGGATGGGTTACTTGCCTCTAAATAAATCTCCAAAGGGATCAAAGGTGTCGTTGAAGCTCTCCTTGGGCAGTCCCAAGAAGCCTCCAAAAGAGCTCTCCTCTGGGTTCTGTGGTGTGTAGCTTCCAGTCCGTGGTCGGGGAAGCCTCCTCCTATGTCCAAGCTAGCTTCTAGTTGCTGTAGATCGCCGGATGAAGCTCCAAACCGCCGGATCAAAGCATGCAAAGTCCAGCTCTCCACCAGTTCGAGCTAGGGTTTTCTCTCCTCTTGCAAAAGGGCCAAGAGAAGTCCTTGCAGGTTGCAAAGGGTTTAGGTTATAGGAGAATGGGTTGGGACATCACGTAGGGTGATGTGAAGGCCTGATAGCCGTTGTGGACATCTCCCAATGGCTGGGCTTGCTTGCCCCCGAAATTTCGGGGTCAGCAACGCATGCAGGTAAGAGATATTAACGTCCACATCCATGGCGTTTATTTAAGTATTAACATCCAACGATATGGACGTTGACTATCATGGACGTCCACCATGTTGACGCCAATTGGTCCTTCGGCCAGAACTTAAAACATGCAGAAAACCATGCGTACGATGTATATATATATATATATGGTATAGTATACACACCATCACACATGCAAACATACAATATTTATACCCTATTACACACATGCAACATAGGTATCACAGCTAATATTGGTACATAGATATCTACATATGCATATACAAGTTACACACAAACATGAATTCACATAAAATAGAATAAATTAACAAACAAATTCGAGGGCCTTACATAACGATTTGGTTATAACGATTTGCTCATAATGATTTGTTATCTAGAACGACTTGGTTATGGATGCATAACGATTTTGCGTACAAGGATTGTTTACGAATGGGCAACGATTCACATGAAAAAGACTCACTCACACAACGATTCTATAAGTCATGTTCATATCGATTTCATGTGCTTAAAAACGACTTGATATCCAAACTTATTTTTCGAATACGTTGAAAAGTCAAAGTTTTCGTGCGTACAACACCAATATCCATGCATTTAATGCGTCTGTACACTTCTTTGCACAAATATGTCTAAGTATCTTCTAGTCTAATGCTTCTATGTAAAAGCAATTTATGGCTAGACAGAATGACATTTCCATTTTTGTGTATGGTCATATGCTTGGTTTTTAACGTAAAATGACAAGCCAAGAGACGGTCTAGCTATCCATCTGTTTGTTTTTTAATGAATGCTGGATATTTACAGTACCACTACAATGTTGGACAAAGAAGAAACTGCAGAATATCTGGAAGATCCTTCTCTTATGTGCATGGATCAGAAAGCATTAAATGACTGGAAGCACTACAGTACCATGCAGTCTAACGTGCATCCAACCTTGAGACAAGGATACTTCAATGGCTACATTTTATCAAAGAAGATATAAATAGAAGACTGGTGCCTACGTGAACACATCTGGAGAATTCAAAATCAGCAAAGCACCATAGAAGAGCTCAAGTCTCACTCCATCGTTTTGTCATAGCTCTTGCTCTCTGTGTGTAGTGAAAAAAAAAAAAAAACCTTGAGAGAGATTTCAAGTACTGAGAGTAGTTTGAGTTGTAGATCTTTTCCCTCTCAGTATTCGCTTCGGATCAAGCATTGTGGTATTAGTTTGGTCCAGGGGCGTATCATCTTGTACACTCTGTTGTGTTTATTCCCTTCGTGTGAAGGATGACCTGGGGGTTCCAGGGTTGTTTATTTCCCTTCGTGATGGAAGACCTGGGGGTTTCCAGGGTGTTTATTCCCTTTGTGTTGAAGGAAGACCTGGTGGGATCCAGGGTTGTGTTTTCTCTTCGGATTGTGAAGAGAAGACCAGCTGTGGCTGAGTGTGTAAGTGTCCTTGAGGGGGGACTGTACCCTTGGGGATTGAATCCTGAGTTGTTGCTCAGGGACTGACGTAGGACTCCTGTGGAGAGGAGGTCCGAACCAGGATAAAAATTGTGCAGTGGTGTGTTCTTGCTTGTGTTTGCTATTTGTCTTTTCACTAACACTAACTTATCGAAGTGTGTTTTGTGTGAACGTTTAGTGGACATGTTTAGGTATTCAAATTTTTTAAGAATCCCATTCACCCCCCCCCTCTGGGCTTGCTAGTTGGGCAACAATTAGATATTGCGATGGACAAGCAATCCAAATTTTCGTCGGTGATTAGCGACGGATTAGTATTGGTCGTACATTGATCACTAATTTTATGATGAAATTGTGGCACAATTTGCCTTTGCTAATCAGCGAGGAATATTTCATTGAAAATCTATCGCTAATGTGCATTCTCGTTGCTAATTTGTCGCGCCAATAAAACTTTGTCGTTAATTCGTCATAATTTTTAAAAAAATATATTTTGAAAAAAACTTTGATAAACCTACAACCATGTTCCTGACACACACATATACTAAATAATTTACAGTGCTGAATTAAAATTCAATACAATAAAGATTTAAATTATATATTATTTTAAAAAAGTATCATGATAAATCCACCCAATTCTCATGACATCAAAACAGTGTTAGGATCCACCCAATTCTCATGCGTCAAAAAAGTATCAAGATAAATCCACCCAATTCTCATGACATCAAAAAAAGTATCATGATAAATCCACCTAATCTTCATAACATCAAAAAAGTATCATGATAAATCCACCCGATCCTCATCCTCGCCCTCTCCATCGTGTGTCACAGCAATATCCTGCATTAGACATGTAAAATAAAGCACTATTAGACATATGAATATGTACATCTATGGAGTAATTGTTGCAGAAAAAAAATAGTAACTATTGAAGAAAAAAATTAACGTCCAACACATTCATAAGAGCAAAAATCAAATAGCAAAAAATATGATATTAGACAAAACTTTAATATACTCCATTCATTAATTTCCTATTATAGATAGATCCCTTGATATCCAATAAGTTATTTTCTTGTAGATTAAAATAGTAAAACTTGACTTTAAGACTACTCCACTTCACCCTACAAGGAAGTCTACATACCTCAAAGAAATACTAGTTCATCACTCAAAATCTCTTCTTAAATCTATGCTTATTCACAGAATTCAGAATTTACCCTAAAATCATGGTGACTACAGAAAAATAACCCAAATTGTAGTATGGTAAGAAGTTAACCTACTTAACCCTACACATCTCACAGAAGATCCATTCAAAGTCTGAACTTAAAGATATAAATCCAGAAGTAAAAATAGGTAAAAAATGGTGGATAGAAGAACTTGATGGCAACAGAGTTGCCGTTAAGTTCATTTGACGGCAAGGGGCTTAACGTTAAGTTCGTCCTTGATGGCAATCAGGTTGCCGTTAACCTGACAGATAACAGAACCCTTCCGGAACTCATACAAACCACAAATCTGACTATTGTTTTATTTTCTAAAATCATGAAAAAAATTATAAAAAAGTAGAAACTATGGTTGGGAACCCGATTCCTAAGTTTTTTGCCTCTAAAACACCAAAACAACTACGGATTTAGTCGATGAAGCCCTCCTTGGCCAACCAAGATGGTTCTCCCTCCGAGGTAAGGATCCTTAGCCAGATGATCTCCTATGACTTGAGCACGTTGGAGACACCTTCAACCTTCAAAGGCACAACCTCGAAACTCGTAGATGCTTGATCTTGGTCTCCACGAAGATCAAATCGCCAGATCTCCCTTCTTCTAACCACTTGAGACTTGGAGAGACTCCAAAATGGGACTAAGAAGGCTAGACCACCCTTTATAAAAGGATTTGGCCTTCCATACTCGGTCTAGAGAGGGTAGGAGTCGTAACCCTGAACGTTTGCTAAGATTTCGCCCTTACCATAACTCAACTGGAGTTGTGCTGTGAAAATTTCGCGGTCTTCACTAGAAGAAGTTAACGGCAAGGTGATTGCCATCTACCCAAGGTTGACGTCAATCGATATGGACGTTTACCTATAGTTGACGTCAAGAGATGTTTTCGTTAACCTACTGTCGACGGCAATCGATGTTGCCGTTAACCAACTATCGACGACAATCAATGTTACTGTCAACAACATGATGATCAATCCATCCCCATATAATTTTATTTATTATATGCAATTTTGGTGATTAACAAAACATTAACAAACATTTTCTAACAATCTTTTCTGAAGTTCATCTATAGGAAATTCGTAAAGAAAAATCTGTAAGTTATCCTCGCACACTGTTATTACAGTTCAAAGTATTCATTCTAAGTACACATCGATTTCCTTGATAGAACATCGGTTTTATAAGTGAAATAACGATTCAGTCGCTTTATCGATTTCACAAGTCACTTAAACAACAATTTGATCATTGTAACTATTCGATAAGTTAAAACAACGATTTGATTGATGTAATGGTTCGATAAGTCAAACAACGATTTGATCGCTATAACGATTCGATAAGTTAAACAATGATTAATCGCTGTAACGATTTGATAAGTTAAAACAACGATTTGATCATTGTAACGATTCAGTAAGTTACACAATGATTTGACCGCTGTAACTATTCGGTAAGTTACACAACGATTTGATCGCTGTAACGATTTGCTTTTATTTAAGAAACAATTTGCTCAAACTGATGATCAGATCATCCCCATATAATTTCATGAATTATATATCTATTTTGGTGATTAACAAAATCCTAACAATTAGTATCTAACAAGTTTTTATGAAGCTTAGTCACAGGAATTAAACCAGGCAAAATCAAGCAAAGACTTGTAAGTAAATCCTTACATTGTTGTTCTTAATTTTTCAGAGCATGAAATTTCTCTAAGTACACATCGACTAGCTTTGAAGCATAATGATTTCATAAGTCATCGCAAAGAATAACTCTTTCATAAGTTTCATATCGTTTTTGTTTTATATCGATTTCATCTCAGAACGATTCGCTAAGTTATCATAACGATTTGCTCTCATAACGATTCGACAAGTGAGTATAACGATTTGAATCTCACAACAATTTCGTAAGTGAGCATAATGATTGCTTTCATAACGATTCGACAAGTGAGTATAACGATTTCAATCTTACAACGATTTCGTAAGTGAGCATAACGATTGCTTATAGTGTTATAACGATTTGGTTATAATGATTTGCTCATAACGATTTGCTATAGTGTTATAACGATTTGGTTATAACGATTTGCTCATAACGATTTGATTATAACGATTTGCTCATAACGATTTGCTTATAGTGTTATAACGATTTGGTCATAACGATTTGCTCATAACGATTTGGTTATAACGATTTGCTCATAACGATTTGCTATAGTGTTATAACGATTTGCTCATAATGATTTGCTCATAACGATTTGCTCATAACGATTTGTTATCCAGAACGATTTGGTTATGAATGCATAACGATTTGTGCGTACAACGATTTGTTTACGAATGAGCAACGATTCACATGAACAATGACTCATTCACAACGATTCTATAAGTCATGTTCATATCGACTTCATGAGCTATAACGACTTGATATTTGAATATCTTGACAAGTCAAAGTCATCCCGCGTATTTCTCTTTTATCCATGCATTAAATATAACCGTACATTTCTCTGCACGATGCATGTCCATATATCTTCTATTCTTATGCTTCTGCATGTAATATCTTTTTGGAAAGACAGAATGAAATTTCTATTCTGATGTATTCTCACTCTAACGTTGACTAACAACAAGAGACAGCTTAGCTGTCTACGTTTTAGCATTTAATGTGTGCAGGTCTCTGACAGCACGACTCTATACAACGTTGGATAAAGTAGAAGCTGGAGGATATCAAGAAGGATTTTCTTCTTACGTGCATGGAATGCAAAGAACCGTTGACTACAAAGGAAAGCCATGCAGTCTAACGTTCTCTGAACTTAGAGACAATGGATACTCCAACGACTACATTTTCAAAAGAAGATACAAATAGAAGACTGGTGCCTACGTAAAGAATAACGAATCTTGAGAATTCAAAATCTAAAAGCACCATAGAAGAGCTCAAGTCTCACTCCATCGTCTCGTTGTAGCTCTTTGCTCTCTATGTCTAGTGTAGAACCTTGAGAGAGCTTTTGTGCACTGAGAGTGTTCTTCTCTGTAGATCTTTTCCTCCCAGTCTTCGCTTTGGATCAAGCATTGTGCTATTAGCTTGGTCCAGGGGCGTATCATCCCTTGAACACATCTTTGTGTTATTCCCTTCATGTTGAAGGAAGACCTGGGGGTTCCAGGGTGTTGTTCCCTTCATGTTGAAGGAAGACCTGCAGGGTTCCAGGGTGTTGTATTCCTCTTCGGGTTGTGAAGAGAAGACAAGTTGCGGCTGTGTGTGTAAGTGTCCTTGGGGGGGACTGCACCCTTGGGTAGTGAATCTTAAGTTATTGCTCAGGGACTAGACGTAGGACTCCTGTGGAGAGGAGGTCCGAACCAGGATAAAATCTTGTGTAGTGTGATCGCTTGCTGTGTGTTTGTTGTTTTCTTTTTCGCTAACTCTAAAAATCATCGAAGTGCCTGTTGTGTGAACGTTTTTGTGAACAGGTTTTAGATAATCCAATTTTAAAGTATCCCATTCACCCCCCCTCTGGGCTTGCTAGCTGGGCAACACAACAACGATTTGCTTTTAGTCAAAGAACGATTTGCTCAAACAACGATTTACTTCTACTTAAATAACGATTTTCTTGGACAACGATTTGTTCACATAACGATTTCATTATTCATATCAACATAATATTTCATTTATATATGGATTATGATTATGGAATCGATTTCACGTATACAACAACACTCTTCACAACGATTTTAGTTTGAATGAATTATCATGCATTTCATTATTATCTTCTCAGATAAGCTTGGTAATAACCATTCTATTCAAACATATTTTTAAAACTTTGTGGAGTTCAAATCTTCCCGCGTATATCTTTATATATTGCACCACGTAACATATATTGTGATTGTACACATCTCTGCATGCCACACATCTATGTGCCTTCTACACTTGTGTCTCTATAGAAAACGCTTTTCAGGTTGACAGAATGACATTTATATTTTGGTGTACATTCTTATAGCATGACTTCTAACGTTGACTGACACATAGAGACAGTCTAGCTATCTGCGTTTTGGTATTTATTACGTGCAGGTCTTTTGCCAGTACCATATCTTACAACGTTGGATAACCTGAAGTGAAAGACATCTGGATGAATCTTCTCTTTGCGTATGTGTCTCCTAGAGCATTAATGACTGCAGGCTTACCTGTTCCACACCTCGTTCAAATAGTCTAACGTGCTTCAGATATAGAGACAACGCACACCTCAACGGCTATATTTTCAAGAGAAGATATATAGAAGACTGATGACTCCACGAAGATACATAGAGAGATACACTGAGCAACACACATAGATTCCATCAAGCACTTGCGAGCATCAGCAAGAAGACCTCATCCTTCCAGCGAACCAACTTTTAGCTCTCCGTTTTTCATTTGCTTAGTCTTTGGAGAGCTAGTGTAGTTCTGAGAGATTTTTCTTGTTGTAAATCTTTGTCTCTCAGATTCAGCCTCAGATCAAGCAATTTCTTATAAGCTTGGTCTAGGGGCCATTCGCCTTTTACTCACATTTTCTGTGTGTGTTCCTCTTCGGTTGTGAAGAGAAGACCTGTAGGAAACAGGTGGTTGTTTTTCCCTTCATTGAAGAAGGAAGACCTATTGCATTAGGTGGTGGTTTATACCTCTTCAGGTTAGAAGAGAAGGCCAGCTGCTACTAGGTGTGTAAGAGTCCTTAAGGGGGACAGTACCCTTGGCTAGTGAAATCCCAAGTTGTTGCTTGGGGACTGGACGTAGGACTCCTTGGGATAGGAGGTCCGAACCAGGATAAAAATCTCCTGTTGTTTATGTGTTTGCTTGTTTATCTTCACTCTCACTAACACTAACTATCGATCTTAGTGTTTCTCTATTAAGCATTTTTATTAACAGGTTTTAATTTAATAGAGCGTTTAGCAATCCATTCACCCACCTTTGGGCTTGCTATCTGGGCAACAAGTGGTATCACAGCCAAGTCTTTCAAGAAAGAAGATCTCATAGTCTGAAGAGCAAAGATAAATGACAGCTCAAGGGTATGCAGAAGGTCAGTCCATCAACAAACCTCCACTATTTGATGGTGAAGACTACAATTACTGGAAGACTCGAATGGAGTTCTTTCTTCAAGGTCTCGATTTCCAACTTTGTTCTATTATCCAAGAAGGAGACTTGGTAAAAAGCTTTTGGCGGCGAAAAGGGGAATCTCCCGCTCTCGTTCATCTAGTTGTTGTGGTGATCTATGTACATCCTTGGACAGCACAAGGGATCGAAGGAGAGCTCTGGAGAAGGAGCTGAAGCACCTCTCAAAGGAGCAGATCCAGCAGAAGCAAGGAATTGAAGGAAATTTCTGGTGATCCAAAGGCTACTGAAGCAGAGCATCGCCAAGTGATTGAAAGCATCAATGAATCTCTTCAATTCAACCTTCTGCAACGAAATCTCCATCGGAGGACACAAATGCTGTATCTATTCCTATCATTTCTGAAGTTGCTCTCCTGATTCATCCATGGGATTTGTGCATGAAGTGTTGCACAAGTTTTTGTGAATGAATTGTCTTGAATCAGATCTTTACTAGTGGATTTGATTTGTGTTGGTCTTGATCTAGCTTGTGTCTTGTGAGCTATTGAGCTCAGTTTGTATGAGTTGTCTACTCAGTGTGTGGTTGAGCAAGTGTGCTCAGTTTCTGGAGCGAGTGTGCTCTAGAATTTGTGTTTAAGTTTTTGAACTCAAGGGTGTTAGAGTCGTCGTGCTCCAGTGTGAGTTGTACTCAAATTTTTTAGTAGTGTGTCCTCACTGTGTGAGGGGTGGACGTAGGGATCACAAGTGTGATTTCCGAACCACCTAAAAAATCCTATGTGCAATGGTTTGAATTGTTGATCTGCGTTAGATGATTGCATAGGATTGCGATTTCACACTGATTACTTAATTGTCTCACACCTTCTTTCACACACTCATATCTTAGATCTGGAAAGTGTTTCTGTGATTAGATCTCTGAGTTAAAATAGTTTTAATTTTCTTAAGCTTCGCAAAAAATAGTAACAGATCTATTCAACCCCCCTTCTAGATCTGCTTCACCTAATCACTCGATCCTACAATTGGTATCAGAGCGGGTTCACAATTGTTCTAATCTGATTTGAGTGTTTTTGTCTACTTTTTGTGTGACACTTATTTGAATTGGTTCATTGTCTTCTTTCTATTTTGCTTCCTACTTAATTGATTCTCGAGGTTTTATTGCTGAAGGTCATTCCATTAATAGGCCATCATTTTTCAATGGGTCTGATTACTCCTATTGAAAAAATCGCATGCAAGTTTTTCTTAGGGCTCAAAACTATGAAATTTAGAAGGTAGTTGAAGTGGGTCCTTATGAAAATCAAGGATATGAGGAGAATTGGACTAGAGAACAGATTAGGAGGGCCACTCTTAACTACAGTGCCATGAACATGCTTCAGTGTGCAGTCCACCCTAAAGAATATTCAAGAATATCCATGTGTAAATCTGCTAAAGAGATGTGGGATAAACTTGAATTAATGTATGAGGGAACTTCTCAAGTTAGGGAAACTAAAGCAAACATACTTGTTTCTGAATATGAATTGTTCATGATGAAATCTGATGAATCAATTTCTGAAATGTTTGCTAGGTTTATGACAATTGTCAATGGACTGAAGGCACTAGGTAAAGAGTACACTGATACTGATTTGGTAAGAAAGATTTTGCGCTCTCTCTCATCTATCTAGCATACTAAGGCCACTGTGATTGAAGATTCTTAGGATTTGTCCAAAATCTCTTTGGATGAACTTATAGGATCTTTAATGACATATGAAATAAATTTGAAAAGAAATGAAGAGCACATGCTTAAAACCAAACCAGTTGCAATTAAAGCCTCATCAAGTAACAAAGATAAAAGTCAAGAGAAATCAAGTTCTGAAGAGTCTGAGTCCAATGAGAATGAACATGCCCTCATGACTAGGCAATTCAGAAAATTTCTAAAATCAAGAAAAGGAAGATTCACTGGAAAGAAGAATTTTCTTCTGGCAAAAGGAATATTTCTTTTTCAAATGCTAATTCTAATAGAAATCAAAAAATTGATGAGACTATTATTTGCTACAGGTGCAACAAGGCAGGACATATGAAAGGGGAATGTCCTGAGAATAAAAATGACAAGTACAAAAAGAACAACAAAATGAAGAAGCCTAAAGCTATGGTAGCAACTGGTCAGATGATGATCAAAGTGAGGATGAAGAAGAGAAGTTCTCAAGCTCAGGGAATGAGGAGCTATGTTTTATGGCCAACAACAGTGATGGAAAGGTTAGTACTTCCTTTGAACAATATACTATTGAAGATTGGCAAGATGCATATGCTGAGTTGGTTGAAATTTTTCTAAAATAAGAAAAGACAACAAATATCTGAAAAAGAAATTTGAAAATGCCATGCATGATACTTCATTGAATAGAAGAATTTCTGAACTTGAAAATGAAGCATATGAACTCAATAAAGAAAAGGAAAAACTTCTGAATGAAATTTATGAATTCAAACTTGCATCGCAAAAGGCCAGTAATGATTTAAAAAAACTTTCTGAAAAAATGGAATTGCAACATAGGGAAAAGCAACAAGCTATTGATGAGATTCAGAATCTGAAAAACTTACTGGAAGAAAAGGAACAAGTAATTTAAACCTTCACAAAAGGAAAAGACAATCTTGATGCCTTTCTAGGAGCAAAAATGAGAACTGAGAAACATGGACTAGGATTCAGAACACAAAAATCCTTGAAGAATAAATCTGATGAAAAGAAAGAAAAATCTTCAAAACTCCCCTGATAAAATTTGTTAAAAGTGCTGGTTCAGAAAATAACAATAAACAGTGTTAAATAACACATCTAAAATTTTCAAGAATAAAAATAAAAAGAATGTCTCTAACCAAAAGAAACAAAATGGGTCGACACCAGTCCAACACAGGTCGACCTATCCAAGTCTGAAAATCAACAATCAGTTAAATAAAAAATCAAACAAAAACTCAAATAATAATAAAAACACAAAAGAAATCTTCATGATAATTCTTGGAGATCCAAGATAACACATCAATCTGATTGGTTCAACTCTTGGAATCAATGGTATCATAATCCTTATTGTTACCATTCACAATTCTTTTATCCAAAATTCCCAAGATACCAACAGAATCCTTGGTTTGAATTTCCATACATGAATGATCATGCCCAAGTGCATAACCTCCATGCTTATGAAAGAAAGAACACTGGTGTTTTCATTCCAAAAAGAAATACTAAGTTGGTAAAAAGAGAAATCACTTCTAAAACAAATCAAATGCCAAAAACAACACAAATTTGGATAAAAAAGATCTATTGTCTCTGCTCAAACACACTGATGGTCCCAACAATGTTTGGGTACCAAAATCTTCTCTTCTCTGATTTGATTTTTGCAGGAAGGTCGTGCACCCAACTCCAATGTATGGTTTCTTGACAGTGGGTGTTCACGACACATGATAAGAGACAGAACAAAGTTCTCATTTCTGATTGAAAAGGAGGGAGGATCTGTCACATTTGGAGGTAAAAATAAAGGGAAAATCATTGATCTGAAAGGTTGGTAGATCCTCCTCAAACTCAATTGAAAATGTTTTGTTAGTTGATGGTTTGAACTATAATTTGTTGAGTATTAGCCAACTGTGTGACAAAGGTCACAAGGTTGTGTTTGAATCAGATTTTTGCAAAATAATTGATTCTTCAACTGATAAAAGAAAATTCTTGGCAAGAGAGAGAACAATGTCTACATGATCAATCTTGACAAAAATTTTGCTAAAAACATTTGTTTAGTTGCTAATAAGATGAAATTGCATGGACATGGCATAAAAGACTTGGTCATGCAAGTTTCAACACAATAAATAAACTCTTAAGGCTAAATCTGGTTAAAGGACTTCCTGAATCTTTTTCAAACATTGAGAATCAACTCTGTGGGATATGTGCTAAAGGAAAACAAACCAGAAAATATTTTAAAACCTTCAATGATGTACTCACATCTAAGCCACTAGAATTACTGCATATGATCTTTTTGGGCCAACAAGGATTCTTAGTCTTAGTGCAAAAGATATGGTTTTGTCATCATTGATGATTTTACTAGATATACTTGGGTTATTTTTCTATCCCACAAGAGTGATGCTTGTCTAGAATTCAGGAACTTCTGCAACTCTGCCTTAACCGGTTTTTCTCATAAAATCAATGTTGGTTAACTGCCATCGACTCCCTTAGGGAATCGCTGCCACTATGCTGTTATGGGGCAGCATAGTGACATCGGGGCTGGCAACCCAACCTGCCGTAGGGGTAAAACCTTGTGCAAAGCCCCTCATGCCGACCACAGCGTTGACGTGGTTCTTTGAGCTTGCGCCTTAAAGATTTGGCTACCGCCTTCACTACAAGCTCGAGCTTTTGGTGCAACGGTAAGGGGCTCGGTCCAACAAGTGGTATCAGAGCAAGGTTGCGGTTCGATTCCCCGGGTGCCACTGGGGGGGAGTTTGTTGGTTAACTGCCATCGACTCCCTTAGGGAATCGCTGCCACTATGCTGTTATGGGGCAGCATAGTGACATCGGGGCTGGCAACCCAACCCGCCGCAGGGGTAAAACCTTGTGCGAAGCCCCTCATGTCGACCACCGCGTTGATGTGGTGCTTTGAGCTTCCGCCTTAAAGATTGGCTACCGCCTTCACTACAAGCTCGAGCTTTTGGTGCAACGGTAAGGGGCTTGGTCCAACAATCAAATCCATTTTAACTGATCATGAGGGTGAATTTGAGAACAAATCTTTTCTAATTTGTGTGCTGAACTAAACATTTTCCATAAATTCTCTTCTTCAAGAACTCTAGAACAAAATAGAGTTGTGGAAGGAAGAATAGAACACTTGTGAAAATGGCTAGATCCATGCTCTTGGAAAGCAAACTGCCTAAATCCTTCTGGGCTGAAGCTGTAAACACAACAAATCACATTCTAAATAGAGCATTGGTCAGACCAAAAATCAGAAAAACCCCCTATGAACTGTTAAAAAACAAAAGCCAACTTTGTCTTACTTTAAAGTCATTGGTTGCAAATGCTTTGTACATAATAACAATAAAGAAAATCTTAATAAATTTGATGCCAAAAGTCATGAAGCCATTTTTCTTGGCTATTCAGAAATCTCTAGAGCTTTTAGAGTGTACATTCTCAAAAATAAAACCGTGGAAGAATCTCCACATGTATTCTTTGATGAAAACTCATTCTCAACTGATGATTCTACATCTTACAGGGTTCCTCAGAATAAGGAAGAAGATGATTTCATTGTTGAATTTTCACCAACTGTTGAGGAAAGTACCGACTCACTTGAAATTCTGGACAACCATTCACCTACCACAAGTGGATCAAGTAATATTATTCCAGACTTGAATGCATCTCAAAGGTAATTCCTGAAAATAGATTTTTGAGAGATCATCCAATTGAAAATGTAGTTGGCAATGTTCATGATAGAGTTAGAACTAGATCATCCTTTTTGAATGCAATTCATGAAGACCCACTAGCACTAATTTCCCAAATTGAACCCACGTCAATTGATGAAGCTCTAATGAGTGAAGATTGGATCAATGCCATGCATGATGAACTTCATCAATTTGACAGAAATCAAGTGTGGGAATTAGTACCTAGACCTAGTGACCAATCTATTATTGGCACTAGATGGGTATTTAGAAATAAACTGAATGCAAATGGTCAAGTTGTTAGGAATAAAGCTAGACTAGTTGCCAAGGGGTACAGTCAAGAGTTTGGGATTGATTTTGAAGAGTCATTTGCCCCTGTAGCTAGGCTAGAAGCTGTGAGGATATTTCTTGCTTTTGCATCATCTCTGAAATTTAAAGTTTTCCAAATGGATGTCAAAAGTACCTTTTTGAATGGTTACATAAAAGAATTTTTTTTTGTAGAACAGCCTCCAGGCTTTGAAAATGTAAAATTTCCTGATCACGTTTTCAAACTTCACAAGGCTCTTTATGGTCTCAAGCAAGCTCCAAGAGCTTGGTATGACCGTTTAAGTTCATTCTTGTTGGATAAAGGATACTCTCGAGGTAATGTTGATCAAACTTTGTTCACAAAAATAGTGAATAAACAAATAATTGCTGTCCAAATTATGTTGATGACATAATTTTTGGATCCACAAATAAAGGTCTGTGTACTGAATTTGCTAACCAAATGAAAACTGAATTTGAAATGAATTTAATGGGCGACTTACAATTCTTTTTGGGATTACAGGTTAACCAAACCAGTGAAGGATCTTCATAAGTCAAACAAAGTATGTCAATGAACTTCTGAAATGGTTTAACTTTCAGAACCTCAAGCACTCAAGCACACCAATTGCAGTAAATGTAAAACTAGAAGAAGATTCACTTGGTAAGTCAGTAGACCCAAAGACATACAGAGATATGATTGGATCTCTACTTTATCTTACTACTTCTAGACCTGATATTCAATTCAGTGTATGCTTGTGTGCAAGGTTTCAAGCTAATCCTAATAAAGTCACGTGTTAGTGTAGACACCCGTTTTTGGCCTATAAGTTGGGCATATTTCTTGTTCATATCATTGATGTCCCAAATGGTCATCACTTTGGAGTCCTTCTCTGGCCCATCATGAGCCCATTCACCCTCAATTTCAAGTCCATCTTAAGCCCAAGGCCAAGATCAACTTGAAAAGTCAAAACTGTGCAGTCTGCCCTATCCTCTAAACATACCTTCACTTTGAGAGCTCATAACTTCCTCATTTATAATCCAAATCTGGCATATCATACTATCATTTTATGGCCCTCTGAGTCTAGAATCCAACGCAATAAACGACTCATCAATCTGATGTCTGTGTAGAATGTTATGGCCCGTTTTGTGGGACCTACATGGACTATCTTATAGTCGGGACCTGCTGCATGGTCGCGACAAGAACGCGGCCCCACGACCTGTCGCGACAGCGCCATGCATGTAAACACGTTTTTACGTGCTTTTTGGCTTATCCTTCTATCCTAGAGCCTATCTAAAGTCTCTTTGAGTTGGATTATGACCCAAACCTCCTATCCTCATTCCTAGGGAGCCCCCAAGCCCATCCAAACTCTAGATAGACTCTCAAACTCTCCCACAACTTGGACTCTCTCTCTAACTCGGGATTGGACTCTATCTCTATCTAAAACACATCCTAGGACTCTTTAGGGGATAGAGGAAGGCTACCATCACGAGGAGAAGTCCCTGGAGGCTCTACCCACGATGTCCCATCGTCCCCAATGCAGAGGAGAAATTGTTCTTCATGTTTTTCTTCTTTCTCTCTCCTCTTTCTCTCTCATATCAC